>SJJU01071087.1:0-15652 GCA_012932125.1 Conopomorpha cramerella | reverse complement strand
CCCGGCTACTGGACGTGTACCAATGGGACTCTTTTTCAGAGCCTATGTACGCAACGCAACGCTCGTACGGTGAAGGACAACATCGGGATGAAACCTGCACGCAACCCGCAAGTGCCTCTTTTTTATTATTTTCAATACCTATTAATGTCGGTGTTTTTTTTTATCGCCATGAACAAGCGTTTGACCACCTTCCTGTCTGATGTTAAGCAGCGATGTGGTCTACGATGGAGCACACTTGTTCATTAGGTACCTATTAACCCCAGTGACTTGAAGACCTCCAGACTGTAGCGCAGGAAACACAGACTCCGGCAAGTCATTCCACATCCTGGCGGTTCGCACTATGAATGTGTGTATTTTACTTTTGTATTTTGTATTCCACAAACGCCGCAGGGCACTTATCCGTGCCAATAACAATAATCGATATCAAATGAATATTCAAGCGATCGACACCGAGGTTTCCTTAATATCTCTTTTAAAGGTAAACTACAGTACAACGTGTTGCATGTTTGTAAAAACTGCTGCTTAACTGTCTTTTTACAGGGGGTGAGCCCATCGACGTTATAGGGTTCACACACATTGTGGTGTGCGGGTTTCATCACAATGTTGTCCTTCACCGTACGAGCGTTGCGTTGCGTAAATAGGCTCTGAAAAAGAGTCCCATTGGTACACGTCCAGTAGCCGGACTCGAACCCGGGACCTCCCGGTTACAAGTCAAGTGTCCGACCAACTGGACCACAGTTGGTCGGACACGCTTTTTTATACAGTTATATGTAAAATAAATATAATAAGCTATACAGTACGTATTATGAAAAGCTAACAAATAGGTTTCATCTTGTTGAAAGATTAAATAGTCTGTTGCTCACAAAATAGTTATGACGACTATTAATTGATGGTACCAAAACATCACTCATAAAGCGAATCTTTCCAATATTGGACAACACCATCAGTCCAGTAATGCATTTCTCGTATTTTCGTCGATACTAAAAAAGTCTCAACTTAGTCCAAACTCACTTGTTACAATCGTTCTCGTGTTACTATCGAATTTCAATAGTACGTCAAACGGCTCGGAATCGTCAAAGCGTATTCTCGTAAACAAACAAAACTAAAATTACTCTTCTCAAACAAACTGTATTCTGGTAATTTTTGAACTCGACTAAACTCGAGCGTGATCGAGCAAAAATACGAGAATTGCACTACAGATCACGCATGTCAATCGACCTGTCAAAATGTAATTCTTACGTGACGCCGACTATAATGACAGTACAGTCGGCCAAGAATCTGCTCTACCACCGTAAGGTTGAAACTCATATGAATGTCATTAAACATTAAGGTTCATTGTTCACTTGTCACAATATACCAACTCAACCTTATTGATGTTTTAGTGACACGGGAAGTGTCATCGAAACTGATAGACTATTTTCTTGGCCGACCGTACAAGGAAAGTTGTCCTGTCACCAGAGACTCCACATGAGAGATTAATAAATGAAAACACTGGGATTGGTGCATCGGACGCTTTTATTTGTTTTTTTTTTATGACATTTAATGTACGTACAGTTAATAGGTGTAACCTTTCAAATATGAACTATAAGATAATATTAATTTATAACATCGATTTAAATGTCTTATTCTATTTTGGTTTTGTGCGGTGGTGAGTAGATTAGTAAAACCATTTTATCGAACATAATTTTTCAATTCGAACCTGTAGTTCCTGAGATTAGCGCGTTCAAACAAACAAACAGCTTTATAATATTAGTATAGTTTAGAAAACATGTAATCATTTATATTTTTTTCAAAAGCTGCAATATCGTCTTTCAAATACATTAATTTATTGTACTCAGATAGCTCTCATTGATTGTGGGATATTAAGTTATGTATGTGTATAAAAAAATGTTTCTTTTTTTTAAACACAAAGAACAAGCGTTTGACCACCATCCTGCCACCAGCCCTAGCAAGGGCGTCAAGATAGACAAGACATAGAGCAAATACGCGCTGTGATTGGCTGCTATGTCACACATCGTGCGACTTACCTTTTCAACCAATCGCAGTGCCTGATATGTCTTATCGTGTCTTTCTTGGAACGCTTTGCTATACCCTTTTTCGCGGCTGAAGAGCCCTGACAGTTTATCATATTTCTCACGTCTTCTTCAATACATCTTAAAAATGAACTAAACTACATTTTGAAATTCAATTCAATTTTAAAAAAACGGCTCTTATTTGAAGCTAAAAGCCTACAATTCTGCCAATGACACGTTTAATACATATTGGAAGGAAATATTAGTTCTACAAAAAACTGAGAATTTTTTGCTGAAATGTATGTCAATATACTTCATGGTGTGAAAACATCATCAAGTGTCAGGGCTCTTCAGTCATGAAAAATGGTATAGGGAGGCTGATGTTAAGCAGCGACGTGGTCTACGATGGAGCACACTTGTTCATTTAGTCTGTAAACTCGGAATATTTGCTCTAGAATGTGTTGTGTACGTAGGTAAGTAATGTTTTTGTATAGCGCCTAGTGGCAGAGGTTGGCAACAAGTTCTCACGCGGATTTTAGTTTGAAATTAGTTTCTATACGAATTCCAGTTTGTAATTAAATTTCACACAGTTAAAGTTTGTTAGGCGGGTGGGTGTAGGTACAGCTTTTTCTATGTACAGCCTTGTGCTAAGCAGTATGTTTTAAAATAGTTTGACTTTATTAAATGTGTATTAACTTTTGTTTTTGCTCGAAATAGTCTATTGTTTACATAAACTAATTCATAGTTTATTCAAAATGTGGTGATAAGTCATACAGGCATGGGAAATCAGGTAGGAGACTAGATTTAATTTAAATAAATTAGATTTTTTTAGAGCTAAAAATGTTCTTGATCCCTAGACACTTTTGATGTGTGTTTGTCTCTTATTGGTTGCACCTAATTTTTATGGGGAAAATAATGTGTTAATATAATTGCTGTAGAATGTCAGTACATTGCTGCTTTTGTTCACTCGTTTTCAACCTTTCACTCATACTGACAGAGTAGTGTAAGGTACCTTTCGAAATAGTAATCCGATCGAATTACTGTTGCTATAGCAGATTTATTACCCAGTATATTGTCTTATTTACTCGATATACATATGTAGTAAAGTAGGTAATACGTTTGTAAAGTAAAGAAAATGTCACCACCGTCACTAAAACCATTTACTTACATTTAGGTTTTCGATTAACATCTCATTAAACGACACATGGAAAATTCACAATAAGTACTATAACTTCCAGTTTCTTGTCTTATCAATGGGGAATTTTCTAAATCTAAACCTTTCTCAACTAGATGTCGCTAGTAGGTGTCCAGGCTGACTTCTGTCAGTTATGTTTTAGCACGTTGTTTATTATTTGGGTAAGTTATTTAAACGTGACACAGACACTTCTGTGACAATCGCTCATTTACAGCAACGACGCGATATTTCACAATATTTTGTTATTGTGAAAAGGATCCTTAGTAATAGTAATAAGAATGTTATTTCAACAGTGTCACATTTTGAGATGTCGCATTGTTGTAGTAAATGAGATGTAAACAAGAAATAAAACAATTTAGGAGCACCTTCAATACTGTCTACTTGAAGTTAATCATTTCGTTGACATTAATCTCCCCTTATACAGCTAGCGCCATCTGTCATAACTAATAGAAACAAGTGCCATGAAAATTCCCCATTACACAAAGCAAAGAGTGATTTTCTTAAAAAAAAAACATAATATTTTCTACTAAGAATATAGTAGACACTCTTTAACCTTTTGGCCGCCAGAAGATTAATTTTCTTTTCACGATTTTGAATTCTGTTCAGATAATCATAAATTACAAAATCACTTGTGGAATGTGTCTGATTTATAAGACATTGGCGGTGAAAAGGTTAAACGAATTAACATGCACGAGTTCTTCATTGTTTCAGTTAAATATTCTTCATGAATCAGAGGTATAGTTTAGTGGCACATAAACTAAATAATATTCGTGTCAGGAACGCTAAAAGTGTTACTTCACCAGCTGATCGGTCGTTTGCTCGATATATTAGTTTGCTGGATACTATCGATCGATGTTAACTTGTTCCATTATTTATCGATACCGTCTATATAAAAGATCGATTGGTGTAGTAACACCCTAATTTATTGTGCTAGAGCTTTATAACATAGCTTTAGCAAGCATTTTGTTTAGTTTCTTAAAGTACATCAAAACTGTCTAGGGATCAAGAACAATTTTAGCTCTAAAAAAAATCTAATCTTCCGGATTGGTCTCCTACCTAATTCCCCATGCCTGTATCAATAACTTATCACCACATTTTGAATAAATTATGAGTGAATTCAGTTTTTGTAAAATATACTCTTGATCCCTAGACACTTTTGTTGTGTGCATGTTTTAGAAAGCTCCCTGTCAAGTAAAGTTACAGGGATGTAACTTTACATCGGTAATTATGCCCACATTTTACTGCAACAACGCGACATCACAAAATGTGACACTGTTGAAATAACAATCTTATTACTATTACTAAGGATTCTTTTCACAATAACAAAATATTGTGAGATATCGCGGTGTTGCAGTAAATGATCGTATGGTAGTCTGGATCTATATGATGCAGTGACATCTATTTTAGACGTTACACCCTGCATCCCTAGCATGCGCGTCAAGAAAGACAAGGCATAGAACAAATGTGCGCTGTGATTGGCTGCTATGTCACACATCGTGCGACTCGGCTTGTTTCAACCAATCGCTGGCTTTGCTAGGCCTACTGTATCTAGACAAGTGGCATGCACACCATATAGGCAAAAAGACACTGCCTACCTTAATATTTTGGTTACCCGACCCAATAATAGAGTTATTGCTAGATCCTTTTTTGTTGTACTCACGACATAGGCTAACAAAATTCCCGTGTTTTGTAATGACGAGTTACCTATACATAGGTGTCAATCCTTGGGGATTACTGCCTATCTTGTCGTAAAAGCCAGTGCACGCCACTGATCTAGACGTTACATGCTGTGTCTATATTAATATGTTACAGTTTGTGTCGAACAATGAACTGTCAATTAAAAAATCACTATTAATTAACATCTCATAATATTGGGCTTAAATATAAATATACTATCAAGAATAATAACCTTTTTAGAGACATGTGTTTCAAAAACAAAATGCTTTCGCAAAAGTGATGCAGAACAAATAAGTATGCCAGTATATACGTATAAATAAATAGGTAGGTATATACCTGTAGTTTAAATATAGATTTTTGTTGACTAGATATTTAGTAACTTGACTATGTATAAATAAATTATATTAATCAGGGATACATTTGTACGGGTATCTTTATTAGATAATGGGGAATTTTCTTTGACGTTTTTCTGACAGATTTTCGGGATAAGAACTGTCATTACTGTCACACTTTATTAGGAAAGTTGACAATGACAGTTCCAAGCCCGGAAATCTGGATTTTATAATAAACTTCACCCGGGTTTATGTGATGGAGTCGGTAATTAGAATAACAAGCGTCAATAGAGTGCAAAATCCATAAAAAAACACCTAACCTTATCTGATTAAGGGTTAACTTTGTATAGTTTTTACATTACAAAACAAAAATACAAGCCTAACATGCTTGAATCGTGAAACTGTAAATTAAAAATAATGTAAAATTTTCTTAAATAAAACTAAAATAAATATAAATAAATACACTTCACGCCTTTTAATCCCAAAGCGGGGCAGGCTGTGGGCATTTGCTTCACAAGTGCTCTCATTCACCATTAATAAAAAAAAATACATAGGGAACCGTATATATGTACCCCTGAATAACAGTTACATATTATGTACCCTTATGAAAAATTCGTTTCGGAACAGTTTATTTATTTTTGTATTGGACCAGAAGTTGGGTATTAGTCAATTGGAGTGTCATATTTAGATACCTCGGCCGAAATATGAATAGCCTCATGAATATACTATATAAATATTAGAAGTATCGAAATGTTTAAATGCACGACAATCTGAACTGCATACGCTGTTAATACCGCTACTTATTTTGAAGGATAGATGCTTTTGTCATGTAGTACGTACGTACCTAAGTAATTATTATCCTACTGATTATTTTAAAAGCATAACTTTAAGTAAGTAACTACTATCTACGATTCAGCTACCTACTTACCATGATAGAATACGCTCGAGGCTTCATACACTATACTAAAGCTGGTTGTAGGTCAGATGTACCTTCTTCCTAGATGTAGCTTTTACTATGTATAGTTAGGTACTTGTGCTGAGTAATTTGTTTTTACTAGAGCACAAACAAAAATCACCAAGACGCAAAAAAAAATGTTGTAGCAATTTTCCCTCCGTCTGTTTGTTCCTCTTGCTAGTTGTAGCAGACAAGGCGCAACAGTGCAAATGCCTTGTTTTATGGAATAGCAAGGTGTAATTCTGCAAAGTTGGTGTTTTTGCTATAACTGAAATTAAAGGAGTCGACTGTTGTCAAGACAAGCCCCTTTGGGTGAATATTATTATTACCAATTTACATTTTTAGTTTAGGTCTTGTAATGAAGAGTAGGAGGGTTGGGAAATAATTTCGAAACAAAACACAAATAATTGAGATGCTTGACTTTAATAACATTTACTTATAACTAACGCATAATAATTGACTAATAACTACGAACATTTATTCTATTTTCTAATAAACATATGAATAGCTATATAGGTATTCCTGTTAGATATATGACACATCGTGAGAAAGTAATCTTCAAACTATAGCCAGAATGACAGAAAATGCAAGAACAAACTAAAAATAAGCAGATTTAAATTAATTTGAGAATGTACCTAAAGTATTACATAAAATCAGTCTGACGCAACTTAAACAACTAAAAGGAATGCATAAAATTGTCAGGAAACTAGTTCATACATTAGAATAAACTACTGACAGTTAAAATATGACATTACATGTCCTCCATATCTACTATGTCATCTACATCTATAACGTGCTTGCTACGTGTGTACCGTGGGGCAGTGCGCGCCGACGCCGCCCGCCCGCCCGCACCCGCCCAGCGCCGGCCCGCGCCCACGCACGCTGCCGCCACCTCCCTAGCCTAATAATTTACTTTAAAGGAATGTAAAGTGCAGCACAACATCGAGTTCACCGGCATCCATCTGCCCAAGCGCCGGATGTACTGAAGCGGGGTATCTACTAAACATTCCACAATAAACTAGGCTTTTCTTTGGCATTGGTTACAAAATAATACTCCTTGGACAAAGTTATCGCTCCGAGCGCAGTGCGGCGGTCGTTTAGGCGTCGCAGTCGTTCCGGCGGAAGAGACGCATCTCGCTGGACGCGACCGCGATCCACTCGTTGCGGCCCGAGTCGAACCAGGTGAGGCCAAGGGAGTATTTGCCGTTGATGTTGACGTGCTGGCAGTGCGAGTACCACCAGCCACCCTCGTAATTCGAGGCGCAGTGAGTGTTGCTGATGTCGCGGTCAAGATCTATCGCGGAGAATTCCATGCCGTTCTGGTATTGGAAAGCATCACTTGCGTTGCCGCTGAATCCCGAAACGTCTAGCACGAAGCCGTGATCCGCCGAGCCTACATGGAAATGCTCGTATTCAGCATACCAGAAAGCGCCGTAGATGTCCGTCATGTCGATGCGCATTGAGGTGCAGTTGTCGTCGGTGATAGCATGGATAGCCGCAAGCCCCAGCCAGAACTCGGAGTCGACCGGTCCGAAACCCTCAACGTATTCCCGATATTTGCGGTTGAATTCGACAGAGCCGTTGAAGCGTCGTTGGATTACGGTGGTGCCATTGTCACACCAGGCGTCGGCGGGGTGGTGCGCGGGACGCGGGTGCACCAGGTACACGCCCGGGGGGCCGTCCACCATCGAGCAGTCCTTCGGCAGTTGCTTCACCAGGTCCTCATATTCGCGCTCTACCGGTACGAGCTCTTTCACTTCGCCCATCAGTTGCGGCAGAGAGATTTCCGTTTCGTTCAATTCGACGTAATTTGCTTCACTCTGCAAGAAACATATTGGTGGTTGAGACAGAGTTTCTAAGGAAGGTTAAGTGGAATGTTGTGCGATGCAAGTGAGGTTGTGTACCTTCATGATGTGGTCGTTGAGGGCGGTGTAGTGTTGCGCGGTGCGGCGGTGCAGCGCGCTCACGGTGCTGTTCAACTCCAGGAGGCCGGCGCGCTCTTGCTCTGCGCGCTCAATCACGTTGCTAACGCTCACAGCGATCGCCTTCACCGACTGACGCAGATTCTCCTGGTCTTCCTTCAGGTAAGACACCTGGGCGTTCATCTGTCATGCGGTAAAGTCCATTTATTAGCACATTCATATTATTGGATATAATAAAGAAGAATATTTAAGCGAAGTCGTGTAGAAAAAGTGTTTCAACAAAATTGAAAGGAAAGTTTTACCTGTGCATAGTTCACGTCCAATTTGGAGATCTCCTTCCTTATTTCGGGATAGTTGGAGTCGGCCTTGTGCTCGATGCCCTCGATCTCTTCACGGAGCTCCATGATAGAGGCATGCACCTTGTTGAGATCGGCAATATTGGCCGAGGCGTTCTGCAGGTTTGTGCGGAGGTCTTTGTTTTCTAGCTCCAAGAATTCGATCTTGGCGGTCATGAGTTTCCAGTTGGGTTCCTCGTAGCGATCGATGCGGCGCTCGACGTCCAAGATTTGCGTCTGCAGGTTCTGTTGCAGACATTCAAGTTGATTCTGTGTGCGAGCCAGTCGCGAGATCTGTGTGTGGACCATCTTGGAGGGTGCGAGCGAGGCGCTGGTGGCAGCTGAGTGTCGGTGGCGGTGGGCGTGTCGCTTCTGCGCCACGGGCTCGGGATCCAAGCTCACTTCGTTGCTGATCTCCAGGCGATCCATTGCGTCCAGGTACTTCTGCCTCAGCTGCAACAAAAGTGAATTCATTGAAATAATTTAATTGCACACATCACAGGCCGTCCTGCATAACCTGGGGTTTCGTATGTCGTACATATTTCATGTACATAAGAAAATTGCAGTGCGGCATTGCACCTGTTGTTGAAATCGGTGTAAAATTCTTACCGTAAGACAGAAATTACTAATTTCGGTGGTATTGGGTAAATGGCATGCATTATGTAAATTACAAGTTGAGATTATATCGAAGAAAGTATGGGTACCTATAATTCGACAGTTAGTAATAAAAATAAATCTATCTCTGACATAAAACTACCATATCGATCTCAGCACGGGCTGTAACATGGTTAAACACATAACAACTAATAAGTAGGTTATAATTATACGTTATTTCGCGAACGAGCAATGAAATGTTTATGCGGTACTTCGCCGAGTTTTTTAAGACTTTAAGACTGTGTTTAACTGCTTCATTACTCTTTAGGCAAGAGTTTGCACTTTATCAAAGCGCACGCTGTCTCCATTTTTATTCACCAACAAAAAGATATTAAGTGCAGTCCGTCAGTATGTTAATGAGAGGCTGGAGGCCATCCGCCATCTGCCGGGACGTAATGAGGTAACTGGTTGGGAAGCTGCACGCGCGCCGCCGCCGCTCACCGCGCATCACACTTCAGGACCACGTATAATAGGCCTATGTACAAGTAAGTACCTATAATATTTGACGATGGTATACAAAGTAAATTCGTTCTCAGTATAACTCAATATTGTTCGCCGGGTATATGTATAGGCGCGAATATAATCAAAGACAAGCTCGAGCTTACTTTTGTTATTTTACTCGATCACGACGAATGGACTAAGTGAATCTGATCTATATCTTCTATACTATTATAATAAAACTGTTCGAAGTCCAAAACTGTACATTGATTCTTTTTACGAGAAAACCAGTGGGGTTATGTCAAGCTGTCGTTACAGAAGCCGAATTTCAGATTTTTGGAAAAAAATGTCTGTCTGTCTTTCCGCGAATCACATCAAAACGGCTTTGGTTTGGCTGATATCGACATCGATAATCGACAGATTTGGTTGATATTTGGCATATCTGCGTCCTTATACACCGGAATAACATTTACCCTAATTTCTATCCCGGAATTTATAATATATATTAGCAAAACAACGTCGGCCGGGTCAGCTAGTACATAATATATTGAAAAAGACATTGCAATTTCTCGACCAGTACATACGGCTCTGATGATTAGAAATCCATTTCACCTAATGTTGTGTTTAGATAGTAGTAACGTCGGCAATCTGCATCCGTAGAGAGATATGTATTAAGTAATTACTTAGTCAACGAGATGGAAACTGTATGCTGGTAGTCGATCCCGTGAGTGTTTACTAATAGCGTAATGATAATACAACGACCCCTGATGCACGTTCTAAGGTTTATTTATTACACTCATCAAAAGTGTCTAGGGATTAAAAATATTTTTAGCTCTAAAAAAATCTAATTTATTTGAATCAAATGTAATCTTCGGGATTGGTCTCTTAACCTAATTCCTCATGCCTGTATCAATTGGCTTATCACATTTTGAATAAATTATGAATGAAATTCAGTTTTTGTAAACTATATTGTTGATTGCAATCTTCTAAAATGTACTTGATCCCTAGACACTTTTGATGTGTGTATTTTGTAGTGTATTTATATGTATTGCCATATATCTTAAGTCTAAGACATGACCCTGTTAGGGCGTTGCAAAAATAACAATAATAGAAATTAAACACGAGGGATTTGTTCCTCGGGTGTGAGATGCAAGCGTTCTACCTCAAAAGAAAGAAAAAAAAATGTGTTTATCTTTATCTTATTAGACTAGTGGTGTCCTTGGCTGCATAGTAATTCCAAGGTCGTGAATTGCTCGCACATTGAATTGCAACCATGTGTTTTTACTTGGCTCTTATGTACAACTTTAAAGCCGACAATTCTGCCACAAACAAAGTAATAACTCTTCGTGTTCAAGTTGGTGTCATTGTCACAGTCTATCGATAAAGTCGTCAATAGTCAAAGTCGTGTCAAAAACACATTAAAACGTGAGGGTGGACCGTCATATTTCAATGCTGCGTGGAACATTACACGGGAATAACAAATTGATCAAATAGGAGACATCTCTTTACTTCTCACTCTCACTACATTATTTTTCATCACCATTATTACACTAATTCCACCATATTAACACAATTATAATTGTAGTGAAAAATTTTTTTTGAAAATGAGAACTAAACAGTCTGGGTGTTTTTATTTTTGGAATTTTTCATTTAACAGGTCAATCAGTACAAAGCTCAATTTATAGGTATGTTTGTTTTGTTCCTAAGATACCAGTAAAAGGGATTTATTTTTCAATAAATCTTTGGTGTCAAACGTTCAAACAAAAGCAAAGTGGTTTCACATTATCGCAGAAGAAACTAACAACGAATATCTGTTTCCAATAACGCAACTAAAAATACATTTTCTAGACGCAACGAAATAATATATTATCAGCCCATAGCATTAATTCAAAAAAACAAAGTCCGAAATGGAGAAACGAAGTAAAAAAGCTGGCACATAAGTTGTTGTAGGCGCGCGCCAGGTGCGCCGGCGCAGGAATGCCGACGACGCCTATGCGATAACTTTTTATTACTTATATAGTCTCCACTCACTGTATCAGTTTTATTTGTTGAAATAATAATTGCAATTAAAAATCAACTTGCTTTATATTGTACCGATGTGAAAAGCCTTTTAGTTAGTGTCGTATAATTTGCGGTGAAACGAGCCGGCATAAAAATGCAATCAAGTCTCTCCTCAGCTACGGGAGTTTTCAATTATTTTGACGCAATTTAACGGCGTGCGTGTGGTGACCTCGAAAATTTATATTTTCGACTCTGCATTATTCCATATACTTAAACATTATTTTTTAACGGAAGATACTGTGATAATCTTCTACACACATCAAAAGTGTCTAGGGATCAAGTACATTTTAGAAGATTGCAATCAAGAATATGTTTTACAAAAACTGAATTCATTCATAATTTATTCAAAATGTGGTGATTAGTAATTGATACAGCCATGGAGAATTAGGTAGGAGACCAATTCAGAAGATTAGATTTTTTTAGAGCTAATAATGTTCTTCATCCCGAGACACGTTTGATGTGTGCAGTATAGGAAGTAAGTGAGGAAATGATGGGAAGTTCACCGTTCAGTAATACGAGGCGACCGCTGCCGCCTCCGAGCGGGTATGAAACCGACAGAGCTCTCAATTAAAAGGAGAGTTTCAAACAAAACCTGCAGCATGAACGCCGGAAACACGAAGGTTTATTTTACTTAGCAGGAACAACAAGTGACGTACTACCTACCAACATAACATGAACCAGCACATGCCCACTGTACACTTGAACCTACAGCTCAAAATAAACTGTAGCCGGAATCCGCTGACTGTCGGGAATCGCACTAGCTTTTCATTCATTGAATCCCGGCCGGCGGGAAAAAAAAGTTTATTCTCTGTTTGGTGATATTGCGAAGAATGAGCCCGCTGTTCCTTAGTGTGCTTTGGTTGTAAAAGCTTAAAGAGGCGTACGAGGAAGTGGAGCGGGGGCCAGAGTCCAGCGGCGGGTAATTATCATTCAGCGAGGGACAGGTGTGCGGTGCAGGTTTTGTACGTACAAGAGCTTTTTTTAAAGAGTTGAAAACAAAATACAAAAATAAACATGGATCAAGAACACACAGCGCTCTCGCTTAATGCTATAGCGGTGCGGTACGAATCGATATCTAGAACAGAACTGTAGACTAGTCGTTTCGCTGAATAACTAACTTAAGTACCTACATTACTTTATTGTTCACCGACAAGGTGATTGTATTTTGAGTTATTTACTGTGTAAAGTGTAATGGGTCGTTATAAATACTTCCTACTTACTGGTTTTTGTTATGTTACTTATTATTATTTTCAAGTACGTGCAAACCTAGAACACTAGACACTGATATGGAATAGTGGTGGATATGGCTTGAGCCATAAGGACGACGGTCGAGGGGTCGATTCTCGTCTCCAACATAAGGCATTTGTTGTGTTTCTCTAACTATATCGGCGCGAATCTATAAATATATAAAAATCAATGCCACTTTTCGTTGTAATGTAAACTCCGGAACGGGTGGACCGATTTCGCTAATTCTTCCTTTGTTGTGCTTATAAGCATTAGGTTCTTATGAAAGAAAAAAATGACATCCACTGCTGGTCGCAGGCCACCCTGGAGGTTATACTAATTTTATATTCATATTAATAATGTTAAGACAGGACAACGTCTGTCGAGTCAACTAGTTTGATATAAAATAAGCTCAAAGCTTAAAGACTAGTCAGTCGTCCCTAAGATTATTCCCTCAATATTTGGGTATTTCGTAAGAGGCGACCGAGTGATCTCAGCAGCAGCGCTCTCTGTGAGTTAACCCATCTGATACTTAAGAAAAATATAAGTACTTATCCTAGTTTGGGTTTTGATGGATGTACCCCGGAATTTTAGTCAGTTCCAAATTTGAAGTGTCTACGTTTCGCCGTTTGTGCTGTGCGTTGATATGTCTGTCAGTCAGACAGCTTTTCCTTTTATATATCGCATAGTTAGAACAAAAAGGACCCAATACGAAACACGTCCATTTTTGTAATTTAAGTTTGAGGCCTTTGCCCAGCAGTGGGAAACAAATCAGGCTACGTAAAAAAAAAAAAAAGTTTTGTATCGTTTATGTTAAGGTTCAATTTCATAAAATGACACATTTTGTTTTGTGTCACGTTTGTTCTAACTGTGCGATATATAGATGAGGTAGGTTGTGAAGGGAATCCTCGGTCACGGTAGTACAGTTCACGCGGTACGTCGCACCCCCATGGTCGTAGGGCCCCCGACCTCCCCGTACCCAGGGCACCAACCGTCGTCCGCAACGGTTGCTCACACACCGTGCACCACCTGGCCAAGTGGCCGTCGCAAGGCGAAAATCGACACAAGCACACAACGGATAAAGTCCATTTTACAATGGGAAGATGTACGTCAACATACGAGTAAATTGTTTTATTATGCAGGATCGGAGAGAAAAAGTTCTCTCTTTAATTATTAAGTAGTAGTTTGTTACAATGTTTGTGTGTACGTATTAGTTTCCTCTTTCGAATCGCTGGAGATTTCTATGTATTTACGTTTTCCGCTACGATGCCAGAGCGATGCTACTATGACAGTCAAGCAGACTTGGCTCTCTGGTACACCACCCTACGCTTGTAACTCATAATACACACATCAAAAGTGTCTAGGGATCAAGTACATTTTAGAAGATTGCAATCAAGAATATATTTTACAAAAACTGAATTCATTCATAATTTATTCATAATGTGGTCATAAGTCATTGATACAGGCATGGGGAATTAGGTAGGTTAACAATCCAGAAGATTAGATTTGATTTAAATAAATTAGATTTTTTTTAGAGCTAAAAATGTTCTTGATCCTAGACACTTTTGATGTGTGTAGTTACACAGAAAGGACTCAATCCACACTTCGCCCGAAATTGAGTTAGCTATACCAGGGTGCTAAGTTAAGACATATCCATCATATAAAAAAAACATTTACAACAAAAACGTTCACTACAACCTATTTTTCCTGTACCGTCACTCAACCCACATGTATGGCGGGTCAATAGCGCATCCAACTTTAAAGCTCAATATCTCCGAAGTAACTTTTTGTGGATTGAGTCCTTTCTGTGTAACTACGTTCAATTTATTATCATCGTTGTCATCTTATCCGTAAATTAGTATACACTTTCGTAGACTGGTTATGCACATTACAAGCCTATTTAAAATCATCGGGTGGGAAATTCTGTGAGTGTACCTAAAAGAAACATTATTCTAAAATACAGCTCGCTGAACACGCCTCTGCCGCCGCCGTCGTGGATATCGGGGCAAAGTTTGAATGAGTGAACAATTTTATGTAAAGGAATACGAGGTGTCGAAACCGTCTGCAGTATGATCAAGCTTACGAAGAAAAAGGGAAGAATGAATTCAAAACCGTATTGCGAAAAAACCTTCTTAATGTTACTGCAGTAAGTTTTATATTAGCTTGTAAATTAGAGGAAGAATTTCTTCTTTGAGGGACAGTAAACTATAGGTAAACTCACGTCGTTATTATTTCCTAGATTGGTCAAAACTCTAGGTCACATGATCGAAAATTAACTCAGTTCGCATCGCGCTTTAGGCTACATTTTCTGATCAGCATTTATCCCGGTTGCCCAAACTCTTCACTAAAAGGATATTGTGCCCGCTTATATTGATTGGCGTGGCTAATGACGATGTTATCTGGCGAACCGTAGAGACAAGCAGGGGCGGTACGTCCATAGAAGCAAATAAGCTCTGCATACCCTGGCAAATTGACTAAAACAATTAGCGTAGTTAGGTATGTATAACACATTTAGTCGTCACGTAGGTACTGTAAATTAGGCAATTTATCAATAACAGACTTTCGGTTATTTAAAATGTGCATCAAAAACACAAATTCGTTCTAGACCAATCAAAACACTAATCTCTCATTAATCTATTCTTCCGCGTGTCAACGAAAACAAATTCGTGCAATGTTGCCTCATCGTTCCATCGATAGGTAACAAAAATTTCGCCTCAACCAATCAAAACATAGTATTTAGCGCATCAACGAAAACAAATTCATGGGACGTTGCCGCTTCGTCGCATCGTCTAGCCCGGGGAAGCTGCTAGACCTCAAGCCTCCTATTTTTTCTCTTTCTCTGTATAC
>SJJU01071083.1:0-19481 GCA_012932125.1 Conopomorpha cramerella | reverse complement strand
CTCTCGGAGAGGCGAAAAGTGGACTGCGGAGGCTCGATTTGCCACGCTGAATGTTTGTGGAGGATGGGACAGTAAGATTGATGAAGGTTGCAAGGTGATGAATGATAAAAATATTGATTTAATGTGTGTGAATGAGACGAAGCGAAAGGGTATAGACAGTACCACGCATGGCACGTACTCCGCGTATTGGTCGGGAGTGCCGCATTGCCAGCGTGCATGCCAAGGCGTTGGTCTTGTCTTCTCAGAGCGAATGGCTGGTTGTTTGAAGAGCTCCGAATGCGTGAACCCCAGACTCATATGGGCGAGACTCAAAGTTGGCATAAAGCACTTGTTCGTGTTGGGTGTATATGCACCGGACATGTCTAAGCCACTTAGAGAACGCGAAGAGTTCTGGGAGAATGTCAGGGGTGTGCTGTCAGAATGTAAGAGAAATGAGTTGATCATAGCGCTAGGGGATTTAATGGAAAAGTGGGTATACAGCGTGATTTGTATGAAAGTGTTCTGGGCTTGTTTGGTGATGTAAGAGTGAACGAGAACGGTGAGAGCCTTCTCGAGATATGTATGGAGTGGGACCTTGCTGTGACAAACACCATGTTTGATCACAGGAAGATCCACACGTATACTTGGCAGAGGGGTGTAGATAGAAGTATGATTGACTTTGTGATTGTGGATGGACGACTGAAGCAGCATGTGCTTGACACTAGGGTTTATCGTGGTGCTAATGTTGGGACCGATCATTATTTGGTTGTCAGCCGAATTAGTAGTTTGTTCCGGGGTTGGCGTCATCGGGCTCCTGTCAACACAGGCTTGCAAAGAATAAAAGTTGATCAACTCCGGAAGGATGACGTGAAAGAGAAGTATGAATCAATGCTGAAAGAAAAACTCAGTATAGTGAATGAAGAAATAAGAGATGAGATAGATAATGTATGGAATATTTTTAAAAATGGTATGGTTGAGATAGCCACTGAGGTATGCGGGGTGCGAAAGAGGAAGAATGTCTCCAGAGACTGTGAGCTCTGGTCGGATGAGGAAGTAAGCAAGGTTGTGAATGAAAAGAAAAAGGCATGGATGGATGTGTTGGCCATGAGAGCCAACACCCAAGCAACTAATGTGGATGAAAGGGAAAGAAAAATGTCGCAATATAAGTGCTTAAAGAAGAGAGTGAAAGAACTGATAGTACGTAAGAAGATTGAGTTAAAAGAGCGGAATGAAAAGAGTTTCTCTGACAACTTCCAAAATAATATTCGGCTATTTTGGAAACTAGTCCGGTCAGCCAGAAGTAAGTCAGAGAATCATAGCATGAAAGCAATTAGAAATA
This sequence comes from Conopomorpha cramerella, assembly GCA_012932125.1. NCBI lineage: Eukaryota > Metazoa > Arthropoda > Insecta > Lepidoptera > Gracillariidae > Conopomorpha > Conopomorpha cramerella. The sequence continues at coordinate 18,163 of SJJU01071083.1, read as the reverse complement.
AGGATGGAAAAATTTTGAATTTAGAAAGTATGGTTGTAAGAAGATGGAAGGAATACTTTGAAAATTTGTTTGAATGTAGCACCGCGTCGACTTTGGTTGATGCGGTTAATATGGAGGGCGAAGAGAATAAAAGTGAGATACATATGAATGAAATTTTCAAGGCTATGAAAGGAATGAAAAATGGAAAAGCGGCTGGGTATGATAGGATTTCGCTGGAGATGCTGGGGGCTGGTGGTGCAGTGGTGGCGAACCTGCTGTACCTTATTTTTAATGCATGTTGGCGATACGGCCGAGTACCAAGTGATTGGTGCAAAGGCGTAATCGTTCCACTGTATAAGGGTAAGGGTTCACAGCAGGATTGCAAACATTACCGAGGAATCAGCCTTCTTAGTATCGTCGGCAAAATGTATGCAAAAGTGTTTATCGAAAGGGTAATACGTGAGACTGATGAAAAAATCTGGGATGTACAAGCTGGTTTTAGGAAGGGAATGGGTTGCACCGACCAAGTCTTCTCTTTGCGCCAGGTGACGGAGAAGTTTTTGGCTAAAAACCAAAAGGTTTTCTGCGCTTTCATAGACTTAGAGAAAGCTTATGATCGCGGGTACCCAGGAATGAGTTGTGGACCTTGCTGCTGTCCCGGTTCAGGTTGGACAAGACCTTGGTACGGCTTGGTATGGCTTTGAAATCACTTTATGATGATTCCAGTGCCTGTGTCAGGGTAAACGGGACCTACTCAGACTGGTTTGGCATTCATAGAGGTGTCAGACAGGGATGCGTAGCGTCTCCGTGGCTGTTCAATCTGTTCATGGACAGTTGTTTGGAAGATCTGAAAGGTCGTGATTGGGGTCTAGATATGGGTGGTTTAATCATCAAATGCCTATTATATGCTGACGATCAAGTTCTTCTTGCACCGTCGGCGTATGAATTGCAGCAGATGATTAATTGTATGAATTAGTCATTGAAAAGGAAAGGAATGAAAGTGAATGTTAGTAAGACCAAAGTAATGGTAGTCGAAAATAATGAAGGGACAGTTTGTGAGTGCATGATTGACGGTGAGAAAGTTGAACAAGTGGATGAGTTTGTATATTTGGGATCTCTATTTACAAGTGATGGAAAGTTTGACAAGATATTGAAAGAAGAGTGAGTGCGGGTAATAAGGTTAACGGTGCCCTTCGCAGTGTTATGGAGAGCCAATTCATGTCGAAAAAGGCAAAATTGGCTGTCCATGACGCTGTACTGGCACCTACCTTAATGTACGGGAGTGAAAGTTGGGTATGGCAGAAGAAGCATAAAAGTAAAGTCAATGCCGTAGAAATGCGGTCATTGCGGAGCATGAAAGGAGTGACATTGAATGACAGGATAAGGAATAGTGTGATAAGGGAAAGTTGCGGTTTGAAGGAAGACGTAGTGACCAAGATTGAAAGGGGCATGCTTCGGTGGTTTGGGCATATGGAGAGAATGGATGAAAGTCGATTGACGAAAGAGATGTATATGGGTGATGTAATGGGCCGGGTGAGTAGAGGTCGCCCCAGAAGGACATATAAAGACCAGATTGGTGATGTCCTGACGAAGGTGGCGTGAAAAGTACTCGAAACCGGAGGTCATGTATGAAAAGATGTATGAATGTAGATGAAGCGAAAGGGGTAGTCAGGATGACAAATGGAGATCTGTAGTCTCTGCCTACCCCTCTGGGAGACAGGCGTGAAGTGTATGTATGTATGTATGTATGTAATTAATTATTTATTTATTTACATTTGACACGTACACTTAAATAAACAATTACAGAATAATGAAAATTAACAATTCGAGAAAACGAACACAGAAATTAACAAGTAAACATTGTGGGATTAGACGTGGCAAATGCAAAAGGGCTCTGATTCAGCGTGTGCTGGAGTGACGTGGATTAAAACAGCACTCTCAGCGCTGATCTTCCATCAGTACCCGAGATACGCTGTGCAAAAAGTAAATTGAAAATGTCATGTATATGTATAAAAATAAAAATGCAAAGGAAAAAAAAATATTATAAATAGAAAATTAAAAATAGAAATAACGTGGAGTAATGTCAAAATATGAATAAATATTATTAGTAAACTGTGTTACTGAACTTTGGGCATTTGCTTTTGCAAGTGCCTCTGCCTACCCCGCTGTTGTATTAAAAGGCGTGAAGTGAAGCAGTGGCGTGCACACCATATAGGCAAAAAGACACTGCCTACCTTAGTATTTTGGCTACCCGACCTAATAATACAGTTATTGCTAGATCTTTTTTTGTTATACTCACGACATAGGCTAACAAAGTCGTGTGTTTTGTGGGTGACTATATATACTTTTATTACGTAAAGTTACCTATACATAGATGTCAATCCTTGAAGATTCCTGCCTATCTTTTGTAAAAGCCAGTGCACGCCACTGAAGTGAAGTTATTTATTTAAGTTATTGAAGTTTTTATCATTTCCATGCAATTTTGAAATTCAGATTAAAACAGGAGCTCTGTTCAGAGCAGAGATTACACTGGCAAGATGTCACACACCGAAAAACAGTGCAGAGACGGCACTCAACATTCTAGATCCTTTCTAAAGCCACCGAGACCCTTTGTCAAATGTTTCGCCCGTTTTAATCCGCCGACAGAGGGCGCTACTGTGCTCGGCTTGTGTGTAAAAGGATTTCAAACAGCTCCACTGACGCTCGAGTGTCGATAGCTTTTGCGTTTTAATCCCCACCCTATTCGGGGACGTGATCGCTTAAAAATAAAGTTCGCTGTCTAATGTCACAGGATACCAGTGGCGTGCACACCATACAGGCAAAAATACACTGCATACATACATACATACACTTCACGCCTGTCTCTCAGAGGGGTAGGCAGAGACTACAGATCTCCATTTGTCACGATCCTGACATACCCCTTTTGCTTCATCTACATTCATACATCTTTTCATACATGACCTCCTACCTCAGTATTTCGGCTACCCGACCTAATAATAGAGTTATTGCTAGATACTTTTTTGCTGTACTCACGACATAGGCTAACGAAGGTCCTGTGTTTTGTTGGTGAGTTGCTAGGTAGGTGAAGACAAGTTACCTATTCATAGGTGTCCATTCTTGGGGATTATTGCCTACCTTGTCGTAAAAGCCAGTGCACGCCACTGCAGGATACCTAGTTAAGGTATAACTCCATACATATTATGTAAGAGGGTGTGTGGCCTCTATAGTGGCATTTAGTATTCAGAGTCTTAAGCCTCAAAGCTGTCTGTTGTAAACACAGTCTCAGCAATGAATCCATATGACCTGAATGGCGAAAGGAAATGTGTTGCGCCGACCACACCTAGTGTAGGGCAGGAAAATGATAATGATCCTGTGGTGTGCCATAGGACAGTTTATTTTTAAAAATTAATTATATTGTCAGTAACTTATAGCAAACTAGCTTTCCGCCCGCGGCTTCGCCCGCGTGGACTTAAGTTATATATTGCGGTATAAAGGACAACTATAAGAAAACTTATCATTCCCACGGAAAAATCTTAGTTTCCCTCGGGAATATAATTTTTTTCCGGAATAAAAAGTACCCTATTATTTAATCCGGACTTCTAACTTTACGTATGCAAAATTTCAAAGCAATCGGTTCAGTAGGTACGGCGTGAAAGCGGAACAAACAAACTCATCTTCCCATTTATAATATTAGTAAGGAAGTAACGATGTGGCCAATGCCGAAACACAATAATAACTGATTATGACAAATGGTCCGGTGCCAGAGCAGTCGCAGAGGACAGGACGGCGTGGCGCCATCTTGTAAAGTCCCTTTGTACCACTACGGTACCATAGGACTTAAGTAAGTAAGTATGACAAATGGCAGAAAACAATATGAGATATCAAAATATAAATTACTAGCTGTACCGCACAGTTTTACACGCGCCTTTTCGTCCCCGTGGGATTTTGGGGGATAAAAGATAGCCTATGTTAAAAAAAATAACGTAACCACGACGCACGGACTTGCACGGATTAGCATCGCCGCAAACTCAAAAATGGGCCTACATAACTCGCAAGTGAGACACCCTAAGGCACGCAGCACAGCACAGACACCTCGCCCCAGCCGCATTGACAATCAGCGGGCACTCCGCTCTCTCGAGGGCGTAACAAGTCGACGCCATTAGTGCGCATTGTGACACCCTCCCACAGCCTCCGCGGAGGCGGGCAACACTGCTACTGTCTGTCACACTGACAGATTGGCGATTTGAAAAGATGCCAGTTTCTTCCCGGTTCTTAAAAAAAAAAAAAATACACTTCACGCCTTTTAATCCCAAAGCGGGGTAGGCAGAGGCACTTGCTTAATAAGCAAATGCCTACGGTTCACCAAGCGTATTTAACCCAACGTGACAGGGGTGAGCCCATCGCCGTTATAGGGTTCACACACCTTGTGGTGTGCGGGTTTCATCACGATGTTGTTCTTCGCCGTACGAGCGTTGCGTTGCGTACATAGGCTCTGAAAAAGAGTCCCATTGGTATACGTCCAGTAGTCGGACTCGAACCCGCGACCTCCCGGTTACAAGTCAAGTATCCGAGCAACTGGACTACAGACGCTCCCACTGGCCAGTAAAAGAAATTAATTCGAACCGGGGACGATTGATTTTGTTTTAAAGTCATAAATGACGTTCATCAAGCTTTGTGTTATGCTACTGTATATCTGTATGTTATAGCACTTATTAAGATGAAAAATAAACGCTTTGACTTTGATGCTAGGATCAAACACAGCGAGACTTCAAATATTATTCACCAGTGGCGTGCACTGGCTTTTACGACAAGGTAGGCAGTAATACCCAAGGATTGACACATATGTATAGGTAACTTGTCTTTACGAAATATCTAGAAAAGGTACCTCTACCTATCTACTCACCGACAAAACACAGGGCCTTCGTTAGCCTATGTCGTGAGTACAACAAAAAAGGATCTAGCAATAACTATTATTAGGTCGGGTAACCAAGATACTAAGGTAGGCAGTGTCTTTTTGCCTATATGGTATGCACGCCACTGTTTGGTAGTTAATCTAGCTTAGGACCTAGAGATCGGAACAAACCACGGGCCAAACCGCGGTGCACAACCAATAAGAAATTCCGTAACAAAAAAAAAATATCAACGCGACAATTCGTGCCTCGGCTCCATCATAAACCGTATCAGAAGGCTCTTAAAGACAAAGGCGGCGTGTCACAGCTTTTTCCGCCGAAAACGTAAAACCAGTTTAAACTGGCACCGACCGGATGTAACCGGTTAAAACCGGGCAGTGCGCGGCGGCACACAGTGTTTAGTGGGACATGTCAACTAAGGTACAATTTCCACAATAATTAGTGCCCGTCGCGCGTGCTCAAGGGCCCGTCCGCCCGGCGGTTTCCCGCCACGACGACGAGACGGCGCGATGAAAAATCTTTTTTTTTTTTTTATTCCTTTTCTTTTTTTAAGAAAAAAAAAGACAAGAAAACCTTTTTTGTGTTGTGCCAGTACGTTTTCTTGAAGCTTAGCGGTTGTGGCAGATTTCTTAGGGCGGTACGAGTAGGTAGGTAGGTGGCGGGATTGAAATGTTCCTTTATGTTGGCGAAACTGAAGTAGGATACCCTAAAAATAGAATGTACTTGAGGCGTGCTTTTTGAGATTTATTTCGCTGAGAGCACCCAAGACAGCTTCACAGGGCTGAGCTGAATTATTACGAAGTGCCAAGTGTGGTAAATATACATCGGTGACTAGAGACTTATTGTATATTCTTTAGAAATACTGGAAAAGAAATACGTTTCGCTCCTTTTACTCTGTACTGTATCAGCACTTGACAAGTAAATGATACAGGTTTACAACACGTAATTAACATAAAGCGAGCCTCCCACAAAGTGTCCCCGCATTGTCGTCATAGTAAAAGTTGTTCATATTGACGTTTCTGAGACCATTGCGCGGCGTCTTCGTACACACAGTATATACAGGGTGGAACATTAAAAACGGTCATGGAAAAATCTGAAACTATAAGACATTGTATGTCACTTGCATGCTCGGAATAAACGAGTTGTTAATTATGGCTATTGGGTGATGTAGATCTTGGTGCTTGTTCCGCTTGCGTAGAGCCGTATTCTCAAAACTTCCTCATGCCGTAGACCTAAATATAAAGGATGTAACATTAAGAACGGTTAGTATGGGAAAGTCTGAAACTGTAAGACATACAAAGATCTGTTCTTCGATCGAACCATGCCTTCGATTATACCAAGAAAAATTTCATTCATAATTTTTTTTCAACATTGTTTACTTTTTGCATTCAAATTCAAAAAAGTAGCTAGCTCGGGTATCGAACCCGGTTGTTTTGAATAAAAACTGACACCGTTTCTGTAACATTATGTCTAAAATTTTGTTTTCGCGTACTTTCATTTATTTTAGTTGCTTAGTTTTACTTCGTTTTTTTAATATATTCAAACATTTTATTAATGTATGAATGCAGTTTTTCTTGTTATTAAAATCGACGACATGGTTCCTAAGAACAGATCATCGTATGTCTTACAGTTTCAGACTTTCCCATACTGACCGTTCTTAATTTTACATCCCTTATATTTATTTATTTATTTGCTTCATGTAACATAAACTTACACTATTAAAATAATGTATCACATTACATGGACCCAGTCAGGGCATTGCATTTTGGTTAACACAGAGAACAAAACAAAGAGTACTGGTTGCCTATACTTACAGTTATGAATAATTACAAACATAATAAGTATCTTATTATTATTAGAAGAGGGATTCATACATTTAATATATATATATATATATAGTATATTTTAAGATACATTAAATTTATATCACTGGTTACAATTTAGTGAAGGATGAATATCGCTTTACTATCATAAAACTAACTTAAATAACAACAATATTCAGGTCTACGGCTCGAGGAAGGTGAGCCGTATTCTCAAGAATACGTCTCAACGTCAGCGGAACAAGCGTCGACATCTACATCAACGCACAGCCATCATTAACCACTCGTTTATTCCGAGCACGCACGAGATTCCACCGATTGTATGTGCACAATACAATTTTCGATTAGAAAAACATTTTTGTGAAAATAAATAACACCGACACGTGCCCACACAGTCTGAACGCGCCCTCCTACATTTTTAGAGGTCCGTAGGTAAAAGGGTAAAACGGGACCCTATTATTTAAAACTCCGCTGTGCGCCCGTCTGTCTGTCTGTTCGACTGTCACCAGGCTGTATCTGGTGATAATCGTGATGGTTAGCCCAATGTTAACTGGAAGATAATGCTTTGTAGCATTAAGTTCGCCTTTGTACAATTTTAGTGCAATAAAGTATTAAAATAAAATAAATTAATGGTGACAGAGATTTTTTTGACAGAATGTATTTATATCATTTTTTAAGGAAAGGCGCACTGACATAATATTAAAACGAAGGTAAGCTGAATCTAATCTTCGCGGTATAATACCCATTTTAAACTTTTAATACTGCAGACGTATTTATGTTAAAAATAAATATTTAAGAGGTCTCCAATACAACAAACTTGATTGTGTTTGCTTGCTTTTTTGCAATCTTCTGAAATGTACCTGATCCCTAGACATTTTTGATGTGTGTATTAAATAAAACCGCACGAAATTCTAAGTATACATAGGGACAGACAGCGGGAGTCGACTTTGTTTTTAAACGGTTTTATATACAATCAATACATAACGACAGAACCATTCATGTGCCAGTTGCGACTCGCACTTGACCGGTTTTTAGACTGAGAGTTAAACAGTACCTATAGTGTTTCCCTTGATCTGTTCCAACAACGTGTGGTAAAGAAACAAGTATTTTTTTGTTAACACAACGTTAGGATAGTTAGATTGTAGAAAGTAGAGTAAGGTAATAAAATAAAAATAAATACACTTCACGCCTATAATCCCAAAGAGGTGTAGGCAGAGGCACTTGCTAAAGCAAGTACCCACGGTTCACCGAGCGTATTTAACCCAACGTGACAGGGGGTGAGCCCATCGCCGTTATAGGGTTCACACACCTTGTGGTGTGCGGGTTTTCATCACGATGTTGTCCTTCACCGTACGAGCGTTGCGTTGCGTACATAGGCTCTGAAAAAGAGTCCCATTGGTACACGTCCAGTAGCCGGACTCGAACCGGGACCTCCCGGTTACAAGTCAAGACCAACTGGACCTATATGGTGTGCACGCCTCTGGTATTCTATATGCCGTCACCACACGGCAAATATGCATGTACCGTACATATAACCTAACCTTCCTCAAGAAACACTACCTCTAAAATCAGTTCATCCACGGTCGCCTCGCACAGGCCCGCACGACGGGAACGGTTGGGCTGGGGTGGTGACATATGTATTCTATTGGCAGTCTCGTGTATACCTTTCCAAAAAAACCGAAGATCTTTAACGAAACTTTTCCTTTTCCAGTCATCCGAATTTCTCTAAACTTTAAGTCAATGACTTAATGAGAACCCAGACTTTAGTTACACTTCACGCTTTTTAATCCCAAAGCGGGCACTTGCTACAGCAAATGCCCACGGTTCACCAAGCGTATTTAACCCAACATGACAGGGGGTGAGCCCATCGCCGTTATAGGGTTCACACACACCTCGTGATGTGGGGGTTTCATCACGACGTTGTCCTTCACCGTACGAGCGTTGCGTTACGTATTATATAAAAAGAGTCGCATTGGTACACGTCCAGTAGCCGGACTCGAACCTGCGACCTCCCGCGATCACAAGTCAAATATCCGACCAACTGGACCACAGACGCTCTATATCTTTAGAGTTTAGTTTTTGGAGGTTTTTCGCCTGCGGTACGAAAAAAAAACCACTTGAAGACGGCTACCTATCCTATTAATGTCATCGCCCAATGTTGCTCAACTTCCATCTTCCGAAGATAAAACACACCAGTGGCGTGCACTGGCTTTTACGAGAAGGTAGGCAATAATCCCCAAGGATTGACACCTATGTATAGGTAACTTGTCTTTAGGAAATATAGGTGGTGGCCTATCTACTCACCCACAAACACGCAAGTGTAAACGCAGCAAAAACGCGCGGAAACGCAGCAAGTGTAAAGGCCTATCTACTCACCCACAAACACACAGGACCTTCGTTAGCCTGTGTCGTGAGTACAACAAAATAAGATCTAGCAATAACGTTATTAGGTTAGTTAGCCAAAGTACTAAGGTAGGCAGTGTATTTTTGCCTATATTGTGTGCACGCCACTGAAACACTATCTATTATTTAATACTCGAGCAATGGTCTTAGAAACGTTGTTGGGCTCCTCAATATTATATAATACTAGGTGTCTCGGCAAACATTTGTTTTGCCACAGAAAGCCCCTTTCGTACGTGTCCGTATTGGAAGAAATACACCTTTTAAACCTTCCCTGGACTTCCACGTGTTATTCAAGACCAAAATTAGCCAAATCGGTTCAGCCGTTCTCGAGTTTTAGCGATACTAACGAACATCAATTCATTTTTATATTATAGAAAAACAACTTTTGCTATTGCGACAACGTGGGGAAATGAAAAAAAAATATTGTTCATCTCCATAAAAGTTTTGACAACACATTATATAATTATTTAAAAAAAGCCGTCACAGAAACTCAAATAAAAACGCCGTTTTTTAAAACTGGACATAAAAGTTCATACAAACATAAAAGTTGAAGTTATGGGCTCACCCCCTGTCATGTTGGGTTAAATACACTTGGTGAACCGTGCTTTGCTTTAGCAAGTGCCTCTGCCTACCCCGCTTAGGGATTAAAAGGCGTAAAGTGTATTTTAAAAGTTCATACTTCTGAACTTCGCAATCATAAAAAAGACATTTAGAAAATTCTGAAGAGACACCTCAAAAAAAAACGAAGTGTATTTTAACCTATTTTGCTCTCGAAATCGCGAGATTACGCCCGGATATTATCCGATTAGAGGCAGAAGAAAAAAATTGCGCAAATACGCATTAAAACACCTTCGAAGCCATCTGGTGAAAGGGTGAAAAAAAAATAACATTAAAAACCTTCGGACATTGTTGCTTATAATCCCGAGTCGCACAATAGAGAGCACTTCACTCGATCGACCCATTATTAAGAGAGAAAAAAAAATCTCCCCATTGTGCTGACAACCCCGGAATATAATTATTATTTTCTTAGTTGGCGACACTGGCCCGGACAATGGTTTCCCTTCGCACTTCCTGTTTGCTTTCGCGCGCTATTACACGTCAATGTCGGCGGGTGGATAGGCCAATTTGAATTTCGAATGGGTTTCTTTCACGACGCCTATTGGCTGTGATTTTGTTTTCTTTAACATGTCAGTTTCGGAATGCGCACGGCAATCGCCATGTTTGGATAATTGCGGCGGCGGTCTTTGTGCAGTTAATGCATTCAGTTTTTATGGCGTTTCACTTATAATGGCCTGTATTAAAGATGGTAAAAAAATACTTCATGGTAGGTATTTATTAAGTGTCAAAGATACCCGTACAATACAAAGCCGATTTGCAACGAATTAGCTTCAAAATAGTGTTTATACACATAATGTTTTTTTATGGAACTCATTCTTCGTCATCAGCCACATGATTTCTACGTCTTAATTTAATGGGGACTTTTTTCTGAAGGATTTTCCGAAAATCTGTCATTAATCGTGTCATTAATGTCAAACTTTGGAAAGTCTGACAGTAATTTATTTATTTATTAGGACCACCAACAGTTACACACCTTAACTTACATTTACTTAACATAAGTAAGCCGTAAGTGCAACAAGTGATAAACAAAGTGTGACAAAACAATATGTAGGTAGTTCAAGTGTTAACATTGTAGCGAATCTTTAGCTTATACAGTGCAGATCTGAAACTTCCCAGCGAACAATGAAACATATCAATATGAGGAGAAGTACGTATAAGATTATTGTGTTCCAGGCACATTCTAGCAATGACAGAGTTCGTGCCATAATTGGTTCTGTGGAAGGCAGCTGCAAGCGGACGAAAATTTACAGTACGAGTTTTTCTCATGGGAACTGTATAACAGATTCTCTTAACTAAACAGGGGCTGTAAGCGTTTGACCACCATCCTGCCTGATGTTAAGCAGCGATGTGGTCTACGATGGAGCACACTTGTTCAGTAGGTACCTATTCACCCGCGACTTGAAGACCTTCAAACTATACTGCGCAGGAAACACAGACTCCGGCAAGTCGTTCCACATCCTGGCGGTACGCACTATGAAAGTGGACGCAAACCGTTTGGTTCGCGTAAATGGCAAATCCACCTGGTATGGATGACGTTTTGCCGTTCTCCTGGTTGTCCTATTGTAAAAACGCGATGGGGGTATTAGGTTATGCAACTCCGTAGCACACTCTCCGAAATGCATCCGATAGAAGACAGTAGGCTCGCAACTTTTCGGCGATGCTCTAGGCTTTGTAGCCGAGAATCAAACAGCCTGTTGTCACCTATGAGCCTTCTAGCACGCCTCTATTGCCTCCAGAGCCTCAAGGTGGTGTTTGGCTGATCCGTCCCAAAGATGAGAGCAGTATTCCACACACGAATACATAATAAAACTTAACAACGCAGGCTTCAGACACAAGGGCCTGTTTAAAAAACGCGGCAATTGTCAGTATTCGCGCGTCCATTGCGTGATTTTCATTAGAATCTTTCGTCAAATTCGTTCAGACTCCTCAATGTAAAATGAGTTGTCATCGTAATTGAAAATTGTCGCGTATACAATGTGTGTTGAAAAACCGAAAGTGCGCGGGTGAGACCGCGGAGAGTCCGCTAGTCTAATATAAAAATGAATGGCACGTTTTGCCATTCATTTTTATGTTGGTAAGCGCATAACTCCGGAGCGGGTGGACCGATTTCGCTAATTCTTCTTTTGTTGTGCTCACTAATGACAGCAGAAGGTTCTTATCAAAAAGTGACATCCACTGCTGGACACAGGCCACCCTGAAGGTTCTACTTATTTTATATTCATATTAATAGTTAAGACAGAACACGTCTGTCGGGTCCGCTAGTTATTAATATAACGAATAGGCCCCGCGGGGCCACTGAACACAATTTTACCTAAATCAAGAGCACGCTTCATCTATCAAACAACCAGAGCTAAAAGTTTCAGAGCTGAGGAAAAAGTTACATTTCTAGGGTTCCATATCTTAAAATTAAATTGGAATTCATATAATAAATTCATATAATATAAACAGAGCGTCTGTGGTCCAGTTGGTCGGACCCTTGACTTGTAACCGGGAGGTCCCGGGTTCGAGTCCGGCTACTGGACGTGTACCAATGGGACTCTTTTTCAGAGCTATGTACGCAACGCAACGCTCGTACGGTGAAGGACAACATCGTGATGAAACCCGCACACCACAGGGTGTGCGAACCCTATAACGGCGATGGGCTCACCCCCTGTCACGTTGGGTTAAATACGCTTGGTGAACCGTGGGCATTTGCTTATTAAGCAAGTGCCTCTGCCTACCCCTCTTTGGGATTAAAGGCTTGAAGTGAAGTGTATAATGTCTTTTTTACAGTGCTGTTTCTTCTCTTGTAATGTATACAGGGTGGAAAAAAGTGATAGGCCCTGGAGGGGAACTGCTTTAAATCCTTTAGTTAGCTCATTTTACTGAAAGGAAACATTCCTTTATTTTAAAAAGAAACAAAACTGCATTTAAACCTTTTTTTAAATTTTGCTAGTATCAACCGGGAATCGAACTGAAAAAAATTTATAAAATAAAAAAAAAATAAATACACTTCACGCCTTTTAATCCCAAAGCGAGGTAGGCAGAGGCACTTGCTTTTAATAAGCAAATTCCCACGGTTCACCAAGCGTATTTAACCCAACGTGACAGGGGGTGAGCCCATCGCCGTTATAGGGTTCACACACCTTGTGGTGTGCGGGTTTTATCACGATGTTGCCCTTCACCGTGCGAGCATTGCATTGTGTACATAGGCTCTGAAAAAGAGACCCATTGGTACACGTCCAGTAGCCGGACTCGAACCCGCAACCTCCCGGTTACAAGTCAAGGATCCGACCAACGAGACCACAGACGCTGTAAAATATCTAAGCGTTATTTAAATTAATTTTATTGATCCTGTATGTTTCCCAAATAAACAAAAATAAAAATCATACAAACCTGTATTGTACGGAACCCATGTTGCGCATGACCGACTCGTCTTTGGCAGGAATTTTTTTTTTCAAGAAATGTCAGTACAATAGAGCTCGCCGAGGGTGGCTAATGCGTTCCTCAACAGTACCGCGACCTCCGGCCACACTGGAAGGAGGTCACGAAGGTCGCTGTGACCTCGCCGAGGTCAGGGGCATGTGTGTGTAAAGCTTGTTTCATTTTGCAAATTAAGTGCAGTCACGCCTTTTAATTCCAATATGGGGCAGCATGAAAAGATGTATGAATGTAGATGAAGCGAAAGGGGTATGTCAGGATCGTGACAAATGGAGATCTGTAGTCTCTGCCTACCCCTCTGGGAGACAGGCGTGAAGTGTATGTATGTATGTATGGGGCAGCATGTTGCTGAGCTAAGAACGAGATCGGCTCTGTCGATCAAAGTGGTCTAGCAAGGAGCCAAATCCGCCAGCATGTGGAATGATTTGCCAAGCGTGGCGATTATTGGCATTTCCATTCCAATTGATCATTGATATCATTGGGGGAGGCCCTCGGCCAGCAGTGGGCGTCATGTGGCTGATATAATATAAATTATTCGCCACAACCAGGTGTAATACAAACCTGGGAAGCTACCCCCCTTTAGCCAGGATTACGCATTGCTATAACCCATTAGCATCCACTGTACTCAGAGGTTGACATCTCATTTTGAACTCTACGACTCAATGATTAAAGTCTAAATCAAATAAGGCTTAGGTATTTCTCTGGGTATATATGGGTTAATAGGGTCAATCGTGATCTTGGCGTGGACATCTTCAACATTGGTATCTCGGAGTTTCGTCGAAAGATCTTCTTCGACTTTTTCATAAATAATGACTAATGAAAATAAAAGTACTTGTTCAATTTATCCATTCGCTTTTTCTGTATAATTCTAATTTTGTTTAGCATTCTTTAATTGTGTTCTATTATTGTATAATTGTATCCTAATAATATTATTATTTCCCAAAGTAAATAGAATTTTAAATTAGAAATCCACTCACAACCACGCGGTGGTAGCCTATAATTAAAGCAACATATTATAATGTAGCCTCTAGTTTTTTTTGTAAATTACTTTTTTTTATATGTGTGTCTTGTTGGTTATCCTTAAATAAATAAATAAATAGTAGTGAATATTAAACATAAATATAAAGTTTAATTGTATGGAAATATTCTTTCTATACTACAGTATAGAGGTAGATATACCTATTTTCAAATGAATACCATATAAAATTATACAAACACGCTAAATATTACTACTAATGAGGCACAGATTTCTTATCTCGGTTGTATGTCAGGTACCTACGTTTGGTCAATAAGATCTAAATCGATAATTCAAGGTACGTTTAAAAACCGGCCGAGCAATAAATATTAATTAGTAATGTCATAAAGTTACCTGTGTCGAGATGCCGGCGCCGGCCGCTCTTCATTCCGGGAATGTTTCTCTAAACATTGTTTTTGTCGTCACAAAACATCAAAAGCGGCGATTATTGAACGAAAAACAATACGGAATTAATCAGAGCCACTTGTCTTCGACAAATTTTGGAACGGAAAGGTCACAATTGAGTTGAAGTCGCAACGGTACACGCGCCTAAAGCTGACCCTATTAAAATTACAGTCATAACGACAGCAAAAAAGTATTAAAATACAGTTTATGGATTAATCATGTTAGTCATTAATAACCCTTGGCTTGTAAAGTGGCGTTTACATCGAGTTGATTTCACAGCCCTTTCAAATTTTGTTTTTTTTTGTTATGTCTAGTTTTTAAATTCAAGTTATTAAGTAGCCTGTGAAGATGATAATTAAAATCAAATCAAATTAAAAAAAATACACTTCACGTCTTTTAATCTCAGAGCGCGGTAGGCAGAGGCACTTGCTAAAGCAAATGCCCACCGTTCACCAAGCGTATTTAACCCAACGTGACAAGGGGTGAGCCGATCGCCGTTATTGGGCTTACACACCTCGTGGTGTGCGGGTTTTATCTCGATTTAGTCCATCACCGTACGAGCATTGCGTTGCGTACATAGGCTCTGAAAAAGAGTCCCATTGGTACTGGTCATTGGTCAAATTAAATACTGGGTTGAAAATTGCAATGTGTGGAGATTTTATAATAAATCTTAATGGCCAATCCGATCCGAAACGTATTGAACAAGCGTTTCACCACCATACTGCCTGATGTTAAGGAGCGATGTAGTCTACGGTGGAGCACACTTCTTCATTAGGTACTTATTTGCCCGTATTTTTTTATTTAGATTACCTAAATATTAGCTGATCCGTCAAACGTTGTTTTGCCAATATACATGACTAATAGTTTTTCTCTGCTATACATATAAACCTACCTTAAGAGTCTATATATGTCTATGTACACACATCAAAAGTGTCTAGGGATCAAGAACATTTTTAGCTCTAAAAAAAATCTAATTTATTCAAATCAAATCTAATCTTCTGGATCGATCTCCTACCTAATTCCCCATGCCTGTATCAATGACTTATCACCACATTTTGAATAAATTATGAATGAATTCAGTTTTCGTAAAATATATTCTTGAATGCAATCTTCTTAAATGTACTTGATCCCTAAACACTTTTGATGTGTGTACAATAGAGAACAGCATCAAAATCCGTTGCGTAGTTTTAAAGATCAAAGCATACACAGGGACAGACAGCGGGAGACGGCTTTGTTTTATACAATTTAATTGATTAACATCCAGGAATAGATTGTGATCGTACGTACGATTCAGTTGAGATTATTATAGCTTAATTATTTTTCAAATAATACACGTGAAGCAATGAGAGTACACCCATAAGTTGTATAATGATTGCTTGCGTAATTGTGTTACATGAAGAAACACCATCATGATTTTGAAACGAAATTATCTTAAACAATTTATGTAAGTTTGTTAACTTAAAAATAAATAGATCAATAGATACCCGTGTAAGTAATAATTACAATTTTATATTCATCTCCGGTGTTTATGCAATAAAATAATACTTGATTTAATGATCTTTAAAAGTAAGTTATTATACACTGTAACATAATATTTCTACTAGGAGTACATACATATGCGTCAGGCCCATGTCCAAGAGGGGTAGGCAGAGGTCATGGACCTGAACTTGTCAATTAAAAATAAAAAGATCAATGCGCTTCTTCTATTGGGACAGATAGATAGATATAATTAGATTTTTTAAGAGCTAAAATGTTCTTAATCCCTAAACACTTTTGATGTGTGTATTATTGATCTTCTTACGAGTCCAAGCTTTGAATCAGTATATGTACACACATCGCTGAGATGATTCCTGTGCTGGCGGTTCAGTAATATTAATATTCATATACTTACGTGTGTTATTAACATAGGATAAGCTTATTGTGTACTACTAACATTTGTGAGTCTTAGTTACTTTAATAAATAAATTATTATTATTATTTTAAATATTTGACGGCTTGGTGGTTACTTAGTGTAATAGGCCCAAAAGCATGCCACTAAGTAGCATTACTATCAGAACCATTATAAGTGGCCAATGTGTCCGCGCCCTAACACCGTCCACACTGGAAACAATCCGTACTATGTTGTCACAGTAGCTCACGACAGATGGCTCGAATAGTTGGCCAGTAAAAAAAAGTAATTAGCGTTGTCGGACATCGTAGGATATCTGCTCCCTTTCAACTAGCCGCCTGAGAACAGACGCCATTTTGGATTTCAATTAAAAAATCGCTTTTTGATTCGGCGTTTCTTTTTTTATAGTTCCCATGCTTCCTTGCTCGTTCGCGTGGTGATCTAGGATTGCGCTGGCGAGTAATGGACACTATTCGTTGGAGTACATGATATATTCTCACCCTTTTAACTTACCTATCTATATCCTTGTTTTTGTTTAATCTTGTTCCTGATCCAATCTGTATCTATTGATAAATATATTTGTATATATACTCCATGTATGTTTATAATTATCATTTTATTTCTTTATTATTATGATTCTCGCATGATTTTGTATTTTCTATGTAATTTTATCTAATAACTAGGATGTTGATGTGTGGCTTTCTCTCCCCAACGGGTATCGGCGGAACACCAGCGCCGCAGGTAACTGTGGCATTATGCTGAGTCGAGACCCTATTACTAGCGTGAGAGCTGGCACACGTTTAGTGCTATTCTCACAGATCTGCTACACTTTTGTTTTTATTTTTTATCTTATTTTTACTATTTTATTACTTTGTTCTTGTTGTCATTTATTGTATATTTATTGTTTTTTTTTGTGTTTAGTGTGTTAGTTCTTAAGTTAGTGAATAAATATATATACATACATACATACATATATTTGTGTAGATGCAATAGAATCTAACTCTATTTATTTATTTTATTCTAAAATCTTTTTTTGCACAATATTACAAATGGCATATGGAGAGAATGGATGAAAGTCGATGGACGAAAGAGATTTATATGGGTGATGTAATGGGCCGGGTGAGTAGAGGTCGCCCCAGAAGGACATATAAAGACCAGATTGGTGATGTCCTGACCGAAGGTGCCGTGAAAAGTACTCGAAACCGGAGGTCATGTATGAAAAGATGTATGAATGTAGATGAAGCGAAAGGGGTATATCAGGACCGTGACAAATGGAGATCTTTAGTCTCTGCCTCTCTGGGAGACAGGCGTGAAGTGTATGTATGTATGTATTACAAATGGCGAATGGCATATGGAGAGAAAGTCAATGCCGTAGAAATGCGGTCATTGCGGAGCATGAAAGGCGTGAAATTGAATGACAGGATAAGGAATAGTGTGGTAAGAGAAAGTTGCGGTTTGAAGGAAGACGTAGTGACCAAGATTGAAAAGGGCATGCTTCGGTGGTTTGGGCATATGGAGAGAATGGATGAAAGTCGATTGACGAAAGAGATTATATGGGTGATGTAATGGGCCGGGTGAGTAGAGGTCGCCCCAGAAGTACATACATTGACCAGATTGGTGATGTCCTGGCGGAAGGTGGCGTGAAAAGTACTCGAAACCGGAGGTCATGTATGAAAAGATGTATGAATGTTAGATGAAGCGAAAG
>SJJU01071081.1:0-12422 GCA_012932125.1 Conopomorpha cramerella | reverse complement strand
GAAACTATTAGGAATCTTTAGAATGTGAAAAAAACGGGGAATATTGCGTGCGCTGAGAAAACGGTTCAAGATACCAAAAATAGATGTATCAAAGAATTATTCCTCTTGAAATGATCTAAAAAAAAGTCCGCGACAGTATATGTTTATAATATATGTATATAATCTTTTAAGATTAACTGACTAGAAACGATTTTATGGTAATCAAATTTGGTCGAAATTAATGTATTATTTGTTTAACAGTTGTATCAACGTAATAATATTACGTATCGAAATAAATGTGTTGTTGATTAAGAGTATTTAATTGTGAACAAAATTGTCTTTGATATCACTTAATTTCATTGAACATCTTAGAAGGTATTTTTGTTCAGCGTTATTTGTTTTTGCGATATAATATCGTCGTGGAATAATACTTTTTAAATACTATATCATTTTGTTTAAGGATAATATTTTGTTTCTAACAATTTTACAATTATTAACACAAATTGTTAGGTTTGATGTATATAATATAATACGATAGGTGTTATCTACGTAAATATTCTTATTAGGTTAGGTTTTAGTTTAAGCATACAGTTATCGTTTTACGGTTATTCTTTTGACAAATATTTTATCTTTTAATACCAAAGTGGGATAGGTAGAGGCAATTAAAACTATTAATAAAAAAAAAATTGTTGCCGGAACGAAAATTTTGGGATATTCAATTCTGGGACCACACATTTTCTGGAAATTCTCTGTTTGAGCGTGGAATGGTGAAAAACCTTCTGATCGATTCAAATTTTCCCATGATACCTTAACGCGCTCTTCGTCACCGCCATCTTGGAGAAGCTTTTCCAGTTCCTAAAGAGTGATGTTTTATCATGATGTATTAAGCGGCTCTAATTCTTTCTCCGATGTTTTTCCCAAATTAATATTTGGTACGTGTAGCACCTTGCAACTTTTCTTTCAAGTCACTGGATCACTAAACCTCGATAAGATATGGCTTCAATCTTTCATACACAAAACACTTACAATTCGTGCCGCATCTTTATAAATCTTTCAAATTTAGAGCGTCTGTGGTCCAGTTGGTAGAGCGTCTGTGGTCCAGTTGGTCGGACACTTGACTTGTAACCGGGAGGTCCCGGGTTCGAGTCCGGCTACTGGACGTGTACCAATGGGACTCTTTTTCAGAGCCTATGTACGCAACGCAACGCTCGTACGGTGAAGGACAACATCGTGATGAAACCCGCACACCACAAGGTGTGTGAACCCTATAACGGCGATGGGCTCACCCCCTGTCACGTTGGGTTAAATACGCTTGGTGAACCGTGGGGACTTGCTTTAGCAAGTGACTCTGCCTACCCCTCTTTGGGATTAAAGGCGTGAAGTGTATTTTTTTTGTTTTTTAAATTGATGTTTGATATGTGTATAAATAAATCAGAAACTCGAGCTATTTTGTTTCTATCGCATGGACAAAGCAGCGTGCTTACGTAAATTGGCCTCTGATAATGCCTTCTTCAGCATTAAGTATTTATTGTAGGTACTCAAGTTGAGTTAAAAAAATATTAATAAATAGTACAAGAAAGGCTACAGAGCCTTTTTGTCGTACAATAATGTTCCGGAATATTTTTTTTAACTCAGTGTGTAAACCTAAACAAATTTAGCGTTTTTCACCCACTGTTAAACTAGGTCACTGATAAGTTCATCTCATCTAGAACCCAAACGCCTTATGAATAGGTATCTACGTAATAACTATTGCGTAAAGATTTTTACACTTCAGAATTGTTTTGCCAATATACCTACATTATTAGCAGTGTTTCCCTGTACATATATTGCACATAAACCTTGATTTAGAAACACTACAATCTATGAAAGAAAACCGCATCAATATCTTTTGAGTAGTTTTAAAGATCTAAGTGCACACAGACAGCGGGAGGCGACTTTGTTTTAAACTACCTATTAATTTGTTAACTTCTCATTCTGACGGCAATTACTAATTAAATTGTTTTACATTTATGTCGGTAATATCAAGCCATACTTACAAATACTTTTTTATGTGATATTTTTTTATGTTACACGTTTTAAAGTTTACGGTTTTCTAGTAAACGGTTCACGCCGGATTTCGAAACGGACTTTTAAGTTCGTCACTTGGCCGAAAATATTCTACTCTAATAGGGATCGAAGCTTAAAAAAGGAAAAAAAAAACAAACAAGTAGGTATAAAATGATATTTTTTTTATGTTACACGTTTTAAAGTTTACGGTTTTCTAGTAAACGGTTCACGCCGGACTTCGAATCTGACTTTTAAGTTTTTCACCTGGCCGAAAATATTCTACTCTAATAGAGCTTAAAAAAGGAAAAAAAAACAAACAAGAAGGTATAAATAACAAACGACCCACAAACAATAAGTCAATCAGCATTTGATCTCCACTGTGTGCGGTATTAGCACATTAGTCACTCGCGCCACGGTTCGCCGGAGGTAATTCCGATACGCACGACATTTTATAGGTATTAATTTGGTGACAAGTGTCGCAGTTCGCACGCATATCGCAATTTGTCAGTCGAATTATGTGGAGACTGCAGCAGAGTGATCTGAGGGCCGCACGCATCGCTGCCCACCGCTACGTATAACGATGCGGGTTAAATGTAGAACGGCATATCGGAGCTCTGTGACATACCATTATGAAATTCGTAGAACGTTCGATGTGAATTTTAAAAGATATTATTTAATAATTCCTTTTCCAACGTTTGTTGTCACTTATTATGTAAAAAAAAATATGATACTGATTCCTAAGTTTCAAAGACAATTATTTAGTTCAAAGTATACTTGTCATAGTTTTTGACATTATAATTGTTAATTGCGGTGTATGTCTCAATTATCGTTCTAAAAGTAGTTTTTCTGTGTTTCCTTACTTCCAGCCGTTTATACACACGAATAAGGGGTTGCACAATGCACATATTGTAGTGCAATGTAGTAGTTTGAAGCTAATATTACATACACGCTCGTCTAAAGCGGAGTTCAACATAAATTGGTATATATCCGAACCCCATCGCCCTTGATGTTTGAGTGCTTTTTAGTTTTTACTCTATAAGATAGTTAAACTTATTAAAAATATGTTATACTTATCAAATATATATGCACTCAAATAGAGTAGTACCAGATAGGGTATGGTAGTACCATAGGTCTGAGATGTAAGTATATAAATATTGTTACTCAGTAAATAATTAATAACATACAATTTTAACTGAATAACTTACACGAAAATGGAGAGCTAAGATATTATCTTGGTAGAATTATAGGGCTTAGCTACTTGAAACACCATAGATAGATAGCAACTTGGAACTTGACTTACTTGACTTAGTTCCTTTATTCCCTCAGCAGGGACATAGGGCTCGCACAACATTCTTCCACTCGGACCGGTCTTGAGCAGCAACCACCAGATCTTCCCACTTCAGACCTGCTAGATCCGCCTCCTTCTTCACTGAGCGACGCCATGTGGATCTAGGGCGGCCAACTTTACGCTTTCCTGCCGGCTGCCACGACAGAGCCTGTTTTGGAGGATACTCTTCCGATCTTCTGAGCGTGTGTCCAATCCAACGCCACTTCCTTGTCCGGATTTCGTCATCGATGGGTCTTTGTCTTGTCAGTCTCCATAGGTCGGTGTTCCTTATTGTTCGGGGCCAGAAAATTCCCAAAATGCGCCTTAAGCATTTGTTAACAAATACTTGCAGCTGATGGGAGAGGTCCTTTCTGACATACCACGTCTCACAACCATATAGTAAGACTGACTTGACGTTTGATTCGAAGATCCTCAATTTAGTGCGTCGGGTGATAATGTGGGAACTCCAAACAGGCTTTAATTGGGCGTATGCAGCACGAGCCTTGTTGATACGGGCCTCTATGTCCAGGTCTGTTCCACCTTGCGGGCTCACAACACCCCCAAGATAGGTGAACTTGTGGACCCGCTCGATACTCTCGCCGTTGATTAAGAGAGGCTGGGTGTCAACGGTGTGGAGGCGCATCTCCTTCGTTTTAGCGCAGTTGACGCGCAATCCTTCCTGGGCAGCCTCTTTAACGAGATCATCGGCCTTGGTCTGTAGGTGATCACGGGATTTGGAGAGCAGACATAGGTCGTCTGCAAAGTCTATGTCTTCGAGGTGTTGTCCCTGAGACCAGGGAAGGCCTCTGCATTCCTTGCAGACAACTCTCCGCATCACGTCGTCCAAGACTATGAGGAACAGAAGAGGAGACAGCAGGCATCCTTGCTTCACGCCAGCGGTTACGTGGATTGGGTCGGTCAGTTGTCCTCTGTGCAGCACTCTGCATGTTGATCCCTCATACAGGCCCCTGATGATGTGAATTATCTTCTCAGGAATTCCTCGCGATTTTAGAATTCGCCAGATACTGTGCCATTTCACACGATCAAATGCTTTTTCAAAATCTACGAACAGCGCAAAAACTTCGCTCTGCATTTCGTTGCACTGTTCCAGTATCATTCTCAGCAGGTTCAGTTGATCGGTGCATGACCGGCATGGTCTAAATCCTCCCTGCTCTTCCCTGAGATGTCGATCCACTTGGGCGGCCATTCTGGTCAGAAGCACTTTGCACAGTATCTTGGTACAGGATGGGAGAAGGTTAATTCCTCTCCAGTTCGCACACAGTGAGCGGTCTCCTTTTTTTGGCAATTTTACAACGACGCCTTCTTTCCAGTCATTGGGGACTTGTTCGGTCTCCCATATGGACCTGATTAGGGGGTGTAAAATTGCTGTAGATACCTGCGCATCGGCCTTCAAAGCTTCAATGGGAATGCCATCGTTTCCGGGGGCTTTTCCACTCTTCAACGATTTTATTGCCGTGGTGATTTCCTCATGACTAGGGATCTGAGTGTCAATATCCAGCTGCCACGGTGGAGTATGCGACACATCGTTCACGTTGGATCCTTCGTCAGAGTCTGTGGCACGAAATACCTCGCTGAAGTGCTGATGCCACCGTCGAAGCTGGTCTTCCATTGTCACCAATATAGTGCCTTCTGTGCTTCGTATTGGCCGTTCTGTCTGTGTCTGCTTACACAGCTCCCTCCCAGCTCTGTACAACTCCTTACTGTCTCCGTTTCGGGCTGCTGCTTCAGCTTTCCGCGCGATGTTGTTCGCCCAACGTCGCTTGTCGCGCTTTATGCTGCGTTTGACGTCGCTTTCACATAGGAAATACTCATGAGCAACTTGGAACACTTACAAAATTTGTAAGTCTTTCCCAAACAACAAGATGAGAGTAACTTATGTTACAATAGTAGTAAACCACATTACAGAGGATCATTCACGACGATGGGGTACCTAACATATTATGGTTCATAATCTTTCATTAACGATTTTTTTTATTTTGTTTATTGGCTCACAAAACTAAACACAATACATAATAATGGGTAATTTCACAGTTAGGGACATCTTTGTACATATTGAGTTCTACTGGATGTGAACACAGCACGCAATTAATTTGAGACTAAAACAAAAACACAGCAGTGATACAAAAATAAAGTTTGACATGAACAATAGCAATATTTAAATTAAAACTAACTTAAAGTTAGAATTAGTTATAAAGGTGTGTTATAAAGTTTACAAAATTAAAGAATAATAAGTAAGAAAGAAAGAAAGAAAGAAACGTACTGTACTTGATTAGGACGAATTGTGGTACACGTCATCGTGGATGGCACTATCTGTAATATGACATAGGCTTTTTTCATCTAGACGTGTGTGAAATACTTACACACTCTGTAAGTGTTCCAAGTCCCAATCAGTTAGGACATGAGTTGCATGCATTTATACTTTTGTATCACTGTAATACTTAGGTAAAAAGAAAGCCGTGTGGTGACGGCGAATAGAATACATCTGTCACCACCCTAGCCCAACTTTTCCCGTCGTGGGGGTCGTAAGAGGCGACCGAGGGAACTCTCCAGAGGACGGGCAGCAGCGCTCTCTGCGAGTTAAACCGCAACACAACTGCGATCGCCAACGCGCCTGCCAAGTGTGGCGAGCATTACCCCCCCAATTGATTATGGAAATCATTGGGGAAGGCCCTCGTCCATCAGTGGACGTCATGCAGCTGATGATGAACAAGAAAACCCCTTTTTTGTAATCCACCTCGCCCGGTTAAAAGATGCAATATACCTATGTAGGTATAGTTAGCTAAAAGCGCGGACAAACTGCGAAAAAGGGGATAATTACGACACTTAACGGCTTTCATGTTCTCAACGGGCGTAAGTCTGTTAAGTCCTCTTTCTTGAGTAAAAAAAAAATAAGAGGGCCGAAAAGGAAAGGGATCCGGGGGTATTAGAGGACGATGGAAAAAAGGGCGCGGGCCGCCTCGTCGGTAAACGGTACAAAAACAGCGGTTATTAGCGAGATTCCAGTAATCTGGTTAATCCTTTGCCGTGGAGGAAAGCGACGGGATAAAGCAACAACTCAACGTTATACCACTCCATGGAAATGTTGATGCTAGGTTTAGATTCTACTGTTATTATAAATGCGAAAGTTTGTGTGAATATATGGATGTTTGTCTTTTTATCACACAAAATTAGCTAATGAACGGATTTTCATGAAACTTTGTAAAAACCAGAAGATACAACGGCTATATTTAAAAACAGATATTAAAGTCAATATTACGTACGTATTTTATAGGATTATTAAACAGAAAGAAAATTAAAAATGGTTGTGACCGGAATAAAGTTTATCGGGCTGCTAATTCCAGAGAAGCGATGTAAAAAGTGAAAATATATTGAATAAGTCACTATACAGGAGAGTTATTCATTAATCAACTTATTTTCATATTAATACTTAATACTGTACGTTCCTATGTACGTTAATATGTAAAATACTATATATTTTGTCGTCTTCACCGAACCGCAAGCCAGAAAGTATGCCAGAATGACGGCCGGTATGAAATAGTGGTCAGGGCATCTGCTTCTAGGAAAACGTTTGCGGGTTCGATTACCTCCTCCGACGTAACGCTTTAGTAATGAGCTTAGGCATTTATTCTGTGTGTTTTATTTATCTATTTAAGTGGTTAAAAGTATTTGTATATCTCTTTGGCACCCAAAATTTTTTTTTACAGTACATATGTCATAGTTTGGGGTCAAGTGACTGTATGTAATATCCTGTGAAAATTCCATTAGACTTTATTTGGAACGATACTTTATATATTCAGAGGCAAATAGATAAGTAAAGAACTACGTACATTTCACGCCAAAGCAAAGAGAAAACCAGAAGACACAAGCTCGATCGTCTTAGCTTGACAGAATAACAAACCAACCCCATCGCTGTGCACCCGAACACCAAGGGTCGAATCGGTAATCTATTAGGCTACGCAGGGCTGACAGACGCTTTTAACTTAACACTACAGAATTGTAATTTTACTATTGGACGCCCCGCGATTTTATCCCGTAGTTTTAATATTCATCAGTGCCCTAACAGGGTTCATGTTTAGGATACCTATTTATTTTAAGACCTTTTGTAAAACCAACACGAAGCAATAACGATATGATTATTATGATTACTACAACCAAGTTTTAGAACCATAACTCCAAAATTTACGTTTTTCTCATATAAATTTCTACCCCCTTTTTACCCCCTCTTAGGACACGTATTTTGAAATCCTTTCTTATCTCAAAAAACATCATAAAAAGAAACCTTGTGCAAAAATATCAGCTTTCTAGAGTTAAGGGCTATGGGCTAGGCTTTCAGTGATGAATGAATCAGTCAAGACTTTTATATAATATAGATTTGTGTGTCTGAATACATGTCTGTAACTTATACTCAGGTGTTCTCAGAAAATATTGACTTTTTGACAACACGTTTTCTAATAAAAACTACTGAATATACTTTGAAGAATCTTGATAAGTTTAGTCTGAATTACGATATTCGTAGAGAGCTGTTAGTTTGTTATAAATCTAAGATGTTTTATTTAATATTTTTTTGGGTGCTGTAAAGACCTAATAAGATATCCCTAATAGACGAATTCTCAAAAATATTTTTGACCTTTTCGGGTACACGTCCCGCCTGTCGGCATGATAACAATTAAACTTGTATTAATAAATTAATTACAGTGGACATTAATTAGTTAAGTTAGGAACTGAAAAAGGTTTTTGGAAACCTCATATTTTTTTACTATGTTTGAGAATCCGGTTGTGATTGAATGATTACTGTAAGTATAGTTGTATTAAAAAGTCATTTACGATCAATAGGTGACCGACTGCTGGACATCCCGTGCAATGTCTGCGGGGACAGGAGCTCGGGCAAGCACTACGGCATATACAGCTGCGATGGTAAGCCCTTCATCATTAATTCATATATTGAGTAGATATTTGGAACAGAAAAGTAGCTACTTCTTAAAGCTTCTGAAACCTTACTTCTTACTAATATTATAAATGGGAAAGTGAGTTTGTTTGTTTGTTTGTTCCGCTTTCACGCCGTAACTACTGAACCGATTGCTTTGAAATTTTGCAGACGTATAGTTAGAAGTCCGATTTAAATAATAGGGTACTTTTTATCCCGGAAAAGATTGATATTCCCGAGGGAAAACAAAGATATTCCTTTATACTGCAATATAACCGAAGTCCACGTGGGCGAAGCCGCGGGCGGAAAGCTAGTAATAAATAAATAACTGCTATAGCGAATTATGATGTGTCAATTGTGTTATTGACACTTGATTATCTAATTACATGAACCAAACACACCATTTATTAAGACACTAATTTGCTAATATGAACGGAAAATTATATAAATAATTATGTAACTAGAAGGTACAGATTAGGGGATCTTTTTACCATTACCAAAAAAAAAAACCAAACCATCCTTGATGTTACCACGTTGAGACAAAGTATTCCTATTATATCAAAACTAACTGACGCGGCAAACATTGTCTCGCCAATCTCCGTTATTTACTACAAAAAAAAACAACAAAAAATTAGCCTATGATATTCTTGCATATATACGTAAACCAAATTTAATTTAAATCGGTTCAGTAGTTTTGTCGTGAAAGCGAGACAGAGACAGAATTACTTTCGCATTTATAATTTTACACACATCAAAAGTGTCTAGGGATCAAGAACATTTTTAGCTCTAAAAAAAATCGAATTTATTTAAATCAAATTTAATCTTCTCGATTAGTCTCCTACCTAATTCCCCATGCCTGCATCAATGACTTATCACCACATTTTGAATAAATTATGAATGAATTCATATAATATTCTTGATTGCACTCTTCTAAAATGTACTTGATCCCTAGACACGTTTAGTGTGTAGTCGATAGACTGAGTTCAAATTTTGCGTAGGCTGTTCGGGTTTCTTCAAGCGGTCGATCCATCGCAACCGCGTGTACACATGCAAGGCGGGCGGCGAGCTGAAGGGCCGGTGTCCCGTCGACAAGACCCACAGGAACCAGTGCCGGGCCTGTCGACTTGCTAAGTGCTTCCAGGCTAATATGAACAAGGATGGTGAGTACCATGTTTTGATTTTCGGCTTAATATTGAATACGTAGGTTTTAAGGCACAGTGTTGGGACGCCGCAACCAACCTAGCGCCTACAATCGGCACATAGCAAAATGACTCAATTGCTCCACGTTTTCTCCTAGCTATTAAGTATCATTTTAATGTATAAGTACCCTACGCACTCATTGTAAAGTACTGGAACATTACACATCACATTTCCTACTTACTGCATTTTTATTGAAATCTTTGGATTCTACTTGGGGATTCTGCACTGAACCAGAAGGAATACGACCAAACACACAGTTTTTTAATTTTTTTAGCTTTTGATAGGCACAGTCCATAATGACCGTCGGAGTTAAACGACTGAGTTACAATATATACACAAATAAAATATACACTTCACGCCTTTTAATTCCAAAACGGGGTAATGCTAGTAGTAAAGTAGGGGGGGGGGGGGGGGTCTTGATGAACCGTGGTTATTTGCTTAGCAAATTCACCCAACGTGACAGGGGTTTAGCCCATCGCCGTATGGTGTGCGGGTTTCATCACGATGATGGCCTTTACCGTACGAGCCTTGCGTTGCGTAAAGCGACCTCCCGATTACAAGTCAAGTATCCGATGAACTGGACCACCGAAGACTGAGGTCAAAAGACTTATAGTCCCATTTAGACGATTCCATTTTCTAGAGCAATAATTGAACGTCATGAGTTTCGTCATATATAAAAACGTATTTGCAGATATCTGAATAATGTAGCGATATTATAGGCAAGTAACTTTATTCCTAACTAGCTGCCCCCGCGAACTTCGTTCCGCCTTAGAGGGGATACCTAAATTTTCTAAGTTTCCGCGCAATTCTTTATTTTTTTCCTGTCATAAGAACCTTCTCCTTCTCTCGGTTCTAAGCTACATCTCTACAAACTTTAAGCTAAATTAGTTCAGCCGTTCTTGAGTTATAAGTGTAGTAACTAACACGACTTTCTCTTATATATAGATAGCCGGTACCCGCGACTTGAGCTTGGGTTTGCTGAGAGGTCTCAACAGCTCTTTGAGCTGCGTGACGCTCGGTATCCAAGACTTGGCGAGCTTGGGTCTGCTGTGAAGTCTCAGCAGCTCTTTGAGCCGCGTGACGCTCGGTATCCAAGACTTGGCGAGCTTGGGTCTGCTGTGAAGTCTCAGCAGCTCTTTGAGCCGCGTGACGCTCGGGATCCAAGACTTGGCGAGCTTGGGTCTGCTGTGAAGTCTCAGCAGCTCTTTGAGCCGCGTGACGCTCGGTATCCAAGACTTGGCGAGCTTGGGTCTGCTGTGAAGTCTCAGCAGCTCTTTGAGCCGCGTGACGCTCGGTATCTAAGACTTGGCGAGCTTGGGTCTGCTGAGACGTCTGTGCAGCCCTTTGTGCAGCATGACGATCAGCGTCTAAATTATGACGGGTCTGCGTTTGCTCAAAAGTTTCAACAGCCCTTTGAGCTGCGTGACGCTCGGCATCAAAAGTCCGACGGATCTGTGAATCCTCTTCGGATTCCAGTGATCTAGCAAGTTTAGCAGCCCGAGCTCTGCTAAAGCTATTAGCTAAATTGGACTTTCGGTTGCGAGGCATCGTAAAAAACAAAAATAAAATGAATCGAACAAAACAGATATACAGATTGAGATTTGTTATCAAATGAAAACCTCTAATAACCACCTACGTAGTAAAAATTTACGCTCGCACGACGATGTGTATAAGTCACGTTTAAATGGAAAAATAAAGAAACTTAGAAATTAAATTACCAATACTTATTTACTACCAATGCATAAAAATAGTAGGAGATAAGTAGGTTAGTTTAGTTTTACACCTACTACGACCTATTAGATTAATTAAAAAAGGGGAAATAAAAGCAAATCGGTTTTTTTAAAGTAACGGAAACTATCTTACCTACTATAACTATAAACTAATAATACTATTAACTATGAACTGAAAGATCCCGAAATATTAAGCATGTACAAAATTAATTTATAGGACCTAACTAATAAAAAAATACTACCTACTTAAAAAAATACGAAACAATAAAATAATTTTACTGGATCGAAAAAAGTACCTAAATTTTTGTAGCGCTAATTTTTCTAATCGCATGCGTCCGACAACGTCGTCTGCCCTCACGTTCTGCCCGTTCGGGTAGGCATAGTTATGTAGATTCGTGCGCTCCCCCACCACACGACAGCGCCGTTGCCGGCCGCCACACTTCGGCGAAGGTGCGCGACGACGACCGACGACCAATGACAGCGGCGGTGATGCAGAGTATTCGTTAAAAGGATTTTTTACTTCAAAACCAATTTTTTTTTAACTTGATACACCCAAAACTTCTAAATATCATGTTCCTAGGTTCAGTGCTTAAGATTTTGTATACACAAAGTTTGGTTTCGTAGTTCCCGTTCCGAATCAGTTCCGTTCCGTTCGAATTTCGGAATTCCGTTTGTAGAAAAACTCTGCACATCCTAAGAGACCTACGTACAAGTCTCATGGTTTTATCTTAAAAATGACGAACACCCATACAAACTTTTAACCCCTATTTCACCCCCACACTGGTAAAAAAGTAAAAATGCTAAAACAAACGATTTTTGTATCTTATTTAGTGCTTAAATACAAAATGTAATGTTTTATCTTCAAAAATTACGAACTTCATACAAACTTTCAACCTTTATTTCATCCCCTCACAGTTCGAAATTTCAAAAACGCTAGAACAAATGTTTTATTATTTCTTATCAAGTGCTTAAATATAAAGTTTCATGGTTTTAGCTTTTAAAATTAAGAAATCCCATACAAACTTCCATCCCTCTTTTCAACCCCTTACCACCTCTATTTTGCAATAAAAAGTAGCCTATGTTCTATCTCAGGGTCTAAAGATTGTCTGTGCCAAATTTCATTAAAATCGGTTGAGAGGTTTAAGCGGGAAAGCGTAACAGACAGACAGACAGACAGAGTCACTTTCGCATTTAT
>SJJU01071075.1:0-15482 GCA_012932125.1 Conopomorpha cramerella | reverse complement strand
CCAGTTGGCTGAGCAGGCGCACAGGTGCGCATTGTAACTAACTGGACCCGAGTTCGAATCAGCACGAAATCAAAATTTAAGTTTTTTTTTTTTTTTGTTTTGTTTAATTACACTCTTTTAAATCTCACGTACTTAATCGTCATAAAATTTAACATGTCAAACCTACTCGACAAATCCAGCTCGGAACCGAACCTGAACATTGAAGATAGTACTGCGGACTTGAATGTCACTTCGCGCCAGAAAAGGAAAAGGCTAGATCGCACAAATAGTGAAGACATTGCGGAGCTGCGCTCAGAAATGAGGGAGCTTATACTAACCTCTATAAAAAATCAGAAAGAGCAAATGGACAAACTATATCCTGTTTTAGACCAAATAAAGAAAAGTAACTATAAAATTGATGAAGCCATAAATTTCCTAGCGCAGCAGAACACAGAACTTCAAAACAAAATCACAGTTCTCGAATCCGAATTAAAGAAAAAAGATGAGCATATAATATTACTGGAAGATCGCCTTGAAGATTCGCTCAGGCTTGGACGGAACAAATCGATAGAGTTAAAAAACGTGCCCATTGATTCAAAAGTAACTACTGAAGAAATAACCCAGATAATTACCACGAAGCTAGCTAGTACTTTGGAGATGTCCATATCAAGCAGTGACATTGCAGACATATTCAAGGTGAAAACTAAAACCGAAAATAAGACGATTGTGCTTGAATTCACGTCTACGATAAAAAGACAAGAGTTACTAAAGAAAGCTAAATACTTCAATATCAAAAGTAGCCACAACAAATTGAGCGCGAAGCACTTAGGATTGAAGAAAAGCCCGGACACCCCAATCTACATTGCTGAATCCCTAACTGCTAAGGCTGCAAGACTGTACTTTCTGGCTAGAGATCTAAAGAAATCTAAAAATTATAAGTACTGCTGGACGTCTTTTGGCAGAATATATGTAAAAAAAGATGATGAATCTCCTATTATAATCATCAGAAATGAGTACCAGATTCAGAATCTTATGCAGCTGTGACTAGTTATTCTAACTTTCTCACCTTACATTTGTAACTTAATGTTTTTAATATGTCTAACTTCCTGTAAAATGTACAAATCAAAAATCACAAACTCACACATCCTAACTAGAACATCTTACACAAACCACGCACACACTCTTTTCAATATAAATAACACGACCACCCTACACACAATCTTAAACCTGTATGTATATATAATACCTAGTTTCTCAAAGTGCCTCAAAATAAAACAAAATGGATAGTACACTTACTCTAATGAAAGAAATAGATCTTTATCAGCTCACAATACAAAAATCAACTGACGTCACTGTTTCACAATTAGATCTTCCTTTTCAACCAAACCTGTGTATAGTCACACAAAATATTCGTAGTATTTACAGTAACATACATGATTTCCTTTTTACACTGGATGATCTCCATATAAAGTGTGACATAATGGTACTAACTGAATGCAGACTTACCCTTCAAAAACAGGTTCCTATCATTCCAGACTATGAAGTATATTCCACCACTAATCATATTAACCAGAATGATGGTGTTGTCATCTATGTTAAGGAAAGTCTGCCACATACTGTTAAGGAACTACATATAAAAGACGCATCTTGCTTGCAGCTAGTTCTTCAAAATTCCTTTACATTACTAGGCATATACCGTCCTCCTCAAAATATTGATGTGAACTGCTTCTTGACATCTTTAGAAGAAACTATAGACAGAATACATATAAAAAATTTAATAATTATGGGCGATATCAATATAAACTTAATTCCAAAAATTGGAGACTCCTCTGTTTTATCCAAAAATCGTGAATCGTACCTAAACCTTATTGCAACTACAGGCTTAAATGTTGGTCACTTGTTACCTACACGTTACTCTAGTTGTCTAGATCATGTCATACTTAGACTTGATAAAGAACTGTCCCCAGCATTTATCTCTGTGTTAAATACTTCAGTAACTGATCACAATATGGTACTTCTGGCTATAAAAAACTACATGTATGTAGACAAACCGCAGAAAAATAAAACAAAAATTGATTTGACTAACTTTGTTGCTGAATTAAAAAATAGAGAAGTAACACCTATTTTACAAAGCGATGACCCCGAAATTATTGCTGATTCAATAAATACCATGCTCAATGAGGTGCTTATAAATAATTCTAAAATAATTACGGTTCCAAAATCACAACGGATTTGTAAACCTTGGATTACAAAAGGCATATTAAATTGTATAAGGAACAGGAATAAACTGCAAAAACAAGCTCGTAAGTTCCCAGACAACGATATCCTACAAATCACATATAAACGTTATCGAAACTTTCTGAACAACCTGATAAAAAAAATAAAAAGGCAATACGAAAAAAATCAATTAGATCTAGCTTCTAAATCAAAAGACAACAAAATACTTTGGAATACCATAAAAAACATAATTAATAAAAAAAGGAAATGTATTGACATAGAACCTCTAATGCAAATGTATGATAATTCACAAGCTGCAGCCACCCAAATTAACAATTATTTTGCTAACATAGGAATACAACTTGCTCAAAATATTAAAGTACCCCAGGATACAGACACAACATTAACAAATACATTTAATAGTAATTGTCACTCATTCGGCCTATTGGAAACTGATATTCATGAAGTTGAAGGGATCCTGATGAATCTAAAAAACAACACCTCAGTTGGTTGGGACAATTTACCGACTAAATTGCTTAAACTCTCATCAACTTTTATCTCGCCACTTATAACTCACCTTATTAACAGTTGTTATCGTACTGGAATATTTCCAAGTATTTACAAACATGCACTAATCCTTCCTATTTTTAAATCAGGTAATAGATCAGATGTATCCAATTACCGGCCTATCGCAATACTCCCTGTCATTTCTAAAATAGTTGAAAAAACTCTTAATAATCGCTTGATATCATTCCTCACAAAGTACAATATACTCTCTATCAACCAGTTTGGTTTCCAAAAAAATAAATCTACCGAAGACGCTATTGAATCTATTACTAAATTAATCGTAGGAAAACTAGACACTCAAAAAAAGGTTGCAACTGTATTCCTTGACTTAAAAAAAGCGTTCGATACCGTGTCAGTGCCGCTTTTAATAAAAAGACTTGAACAAATCGGTATCCGAGACAACGCTCTAAAGATCTTCAAGAGTTACCTAAGTCAGAGAGTTCAACAGGTCAAAATTAACCAAATTATTAGTGACACTGAATATGTAACTTGTGGCGTCCCGCAAGGCAGTGTACTCGGACCGACCCTATTTCTGACCTATATAGACCCACTTTGTAAAATGCACCTTACAAACGGACATATTTTTTCATACGCGGATGATACTGCACTAGTGTTCTTCGACAACACCTGGGACAAATTGCAGCACAATATTGAACAAGAACTGATTAAAGTAAATACATGGCTTTGTCAAAATCTTCTCTCCTTAAACACGGATAAAACTAATTATATTTGTTTTTCAATATACGACTCCGGACAACCTTCAAATTTTCAAGTAAAAATGCATAATTGTATTAGTTTCAATAATACAAACAACACTATTAATAACTGTTCTTGCAATGTATTAACAAAGGTTAACTGTGTCAAATATCTTGGTGTCTTACTAGACCAGCGCCTTTCATGGCATCCTCACATAGAACTAGTAGCAAATCGTCTACGCAGCTTGATAGGGATATTTAAGCAATTGCGTCACGTCACGACTTATGATCTACTTAGAAATATTTATGTATCATTAGCACAATCAGTCCTACAATATTGTATTCCTATATGGGGGGGTGCTACCAAAGTAAAACTTCTTCAACTTGAAAGAGCTCAAAGACTCCTCCTCAAAGTGATGCTATTTTTGCCAAAGCTAACACCCACATCAACTTTATATGAAAAAGCGAAAGTTCTGAGCGTTCGTAAGCTATTTATTCTTAAAACCACACTAAGACGTCACAAAACTATCGAATCAAAAAAGGACTCTGATTCTTACTGCAGACGTAGGAGACCAAAAGCCTTAAGTTCGTTTGCGTCCAGAACAAAATTTGCACATAGGCAATTTGAATCACTTTCCACCTTTCTATATAATCAGATTGATGGTAGCATGGAAGTGAGTCAGTTATCCAAGTACGAATGCAAAACATTACTAACAAATTGGCTTCTTTCTCTAAATTACGAGGAAGCTGAAAACTACATAAATCGACACAAATAAAAATCAGTGTTAATTTGTTAATAATCAACTGTCTTAAGATTACACGCGTACTGTTATTTAAATATTAATAAGTATACTATATAGTAACTCAAGTATCCTTGGTCTCTCTCTCACACACACACACAAACACACACAAACACAAACACTCACACACACACACACACACACATACACACACACACAAACACAAACACTCTCTCACACACACACACACACACACACACACACACACACACACACACACACACACACACACACACACACGCATACACCCACACATACACATACACACACACACAAAAATTATAATTTTAATTACAATTTACTTTACCTTGTACCGCTCAATCTTTAATGTATAGCACTAGTACAGAAAGAGCAGGAACCCTATGCTACAGGTTATCTATAACTTAAAATAGGGACCCTGGCCACATATTGTAACAACAAAGATTGCAATAAATGATTGATTGATTGATTGATTGATTGATTGATTGACAGTAACTTAAAAAGAAAAGTTCAGGACCAAACAAATTTAAAAATCTACTTTAACCTTGACTGTGAAAAAATGTAATGATGTAGAGTTATTTTGCGACAAGTAAAAACTGTAAAAACACATGGCTATTTGCAACAACAGTTTTTTCGTGTCGAACCGCCTAAGCTTTCAGTGATAATTTAGAACGAAATAATCATAGTAAGTGGATTTAAAGGAGTAAATAGAAAACACAAATTTAAATCAAGCCAGTAGATAAAGTCTCTCTGATTCGTTCGTTCATCATCGCACAAACCATTGGATCGTTGAACCCGAAATGCGTGGAAGCTTCAATAAACGTTAAGGAATCCGCTACGAAAAAAATATACCATAATATTTATTACGAAGCGATATACCATTTTTTACTTTCAGGTAAAGTGTATAACGGTTATTATGGCGTGAAATTAACCAAACATAAGCTTTCTGCTTACCTCTGTTGTTTCTTCGTTCTTCATTTTTAAATATAATTCCAGTGCGCGTTTCAGTAGCCGGTAGCTTGCCTTAGGGTAGGCATATGTCCCGTTGTTGACGAACGATGGCTGATATACGGTGTGCCTCTCAATCTGTTAAAATTTTGGCATGCCAAGACCACCTCCCTCTTTGTACTCTGCCAAAGCTAAATCATATTTTATTGTACTACGTGGGACGGATACACGACGGAATGTCACAAATCCGGATTCGGGCCTTCCAAAGGTTAAAAAATGATACGTCCAGGTAGTGTGCCGGCTAACTGTTCACTTATCACCAAAACTATTTATCCTAAACCCCTACTGTTAGGATATATTACTCTCCGAAGATTGAGGACAAAAAGTGTAGTTTCATTGTTGTTCCAATTCCATAAACTAATGGTCAGAGGTCTAGAGGTCTGGCTCTAGAACGACGTTCGTGGGTTCAATATCCGCCTCCGACGTATACGTATATATAATAATGTGATAAGCTGAGGTTCATAATCATCAGCCACACGACGTCCACTGCTGGCCGATAGCCTCCTCCAATGATTTCCATGATAATTTATAAGGGAAATGCCAATAATCGCTATGCTTGGCAGGCGGGTTGACGATCGCAATGGTGTTATGATTTAACTCACAGAGAGCGCTGCTGCCCGGCCTCTGGAGAAAGTTCCCTCGGTCTCCTCTTACGACCCCCAAGACGGCAAAAGTTGGGCTGGGTTGGTGATACATATATTCTACTCGACGTCACCATACTGAGGCTCGTGGGAGGTGATTTTATTTCTCTACGTACGTTTAAATAAAACGTATTTATTTATGTATATCAGTCTATGGCAGCCATAGTACAGGACATTCTAGTTTGGAGTCAGGTGACCGTGTGTGTACGTAATTATTTGACCAAATCAGCATATTTTATTTTATTGATGACAGTGCTTGGAGGAACGCAGGCAGGTGCCACGGGCACAGGCGGCGAGCGAGGGGTAGCTGACTGCTTGGCATTGGGAAACCCACCTTGGAAATGCTACACCGAGATGAGCGGCTTCAACCCTGAATGGAAATGAACAGGAATTGAAAATTGCTCAATCTAATTAACACTTCTTCTGGATACTGTTTTATGTTGTCATGTTTTGATGTTGATAATAATTTAAATGTTATGACTGTACGGTTGTTGTGCAGTAGAAAAGTTTTTTTTTCCATAGAGGCAGTTAAGCACATCTAAGCTAGGTATCTACAGACCTTTGTATTACACACTATATCTATTTTTATTATTGTTTAATAAAGAAATCAGTAAATAAAGAGATTTTTTTCTAAATTTAGTGAACGCCCAGCGATTTTGTTAGCCCAGTTTCAATGTTAATTTCTATTTCTACCAACAAGTTTTAGAGACATATAAAATCCAAAATTAACGTTTTTCTCATATAAACTTCTACGCCTCGTTTTACCCCCTTAGGGGATAAATAAAAATAGACCTGAAGAACACCTATTTTTATTCCCATACCCATTCATAAAATGGGAGCCGAAGAGTTGTAGACTATTCTGCTGTCTAAATTCAGATTGCGTTCTCTGGTACAGGCGCTATTTTTTTTAATTTGATTTGATTAACCATACGAAATTATTATTGAACGAATGAGTATTGAAAAGGAAGGGAACGAACGCTAGCAAAGTAGATATATACAATAACTCCAAAATTGACGTTTTTATCACTATATAGGTATACATATATTATATATATATAAATATATATATAAATATAATATTATATATATATATATAGCTTGCTAAAGCAAGCACCTTTGATTATATTCGCGCCTATATACCCGATGAACAATATTGAGTTATAATGTCTGCGCGCATTTCATTAAAAAATGAATGTTAGAGAGGTAATCAAATGTAAAACCACCTACCACCACTTCTTACAAGTCGCCTCTATGATTTTCCATGGTTTATCTTGGGACCAAGTCTGCTACAATCTCGTGGTTGCATCGTTCTGGCATCGTTTGCCGCTACGACAACAAAACGATGCAACTACTTGTACTATTTCTTAATCCTCCAAGTCACTTTAAAATTAACCTTAATGTCTAATTACAGTCATATGATTTTCAAGCAGACGAGTTTCTGAACGAACTGTACAGGCGTGATCCAAATACCATTTCGCGAATAGTTGATGTTCCCACCTATATAAGACGTGTTGTGTAGGCATCGCATGTTTTTCCAGAACAAAATCCTTTATTCAGCAAGATAGAAATGGATACATGTAATTCTACTCTCACACGAAATCAATTAGGTCGGTTAGATAGGTACGTAAGCTGTTTTCGGTATCTTTTATAGGCTGAAAACAGTAAAATGGGTATGTCTCGAGAAAAACGGAAGAAATAGATTAACTTTTTTCCATGACGCTGACATGATTTTAAATATTCTCCATAGATAATACATTACATATTAAGATAAATAGCGACAGAAATAAAGACGACATATGTCTTTCAAAACGGATCTTATAGTACAGTAGGCCAAGAAAGAGATCATCAGTTTTCCCGTGCCCTAAAACATCAATAAGGTAGAGTTCTTATATTGTAATAAATAAAAAACCTTTATATTTAATGTCATTCATATGATTTTCAACCTTAGGATGGTAGACCAGTTTCTTGGCCGACTGTGCATAGAATAAGCTATTCTATAGTAAATTATACAAGTCTTACTTCGCAGTAAGAACGTTGCATAGCGTTCATAAGGAACAAATACCCGTTTGGTACACACCTAGATTATAGGCGGATTTCAACCCACAGTCAATTCCAGGAACCTGAGGACTAATCTGCAGTCGCTACAGACATAACGCGTCGTATCGGAACGTAATACTATGTCATTGTATACATCAAAACGTTGGTATATGGTGGCATGTTTTTGAAGCAACGAGGAGTAAATAAAGTCTGTCAAAGATATAAAAACATAAGAGATGCAACTACTTTACTCTATGATCTTGTTTGGACTCGCTCTTTTGTTTTTTTTTTTCTTAGCCCTTTTTTGTGTCCCACTGCTGGGCAAAGGCCTCCCTCTGTTTCCTCCACTCCTCTCGATTTTGAGCCACCTGTTGCCACCCCGGTTCATATTTGTCTAGGTCGTCTCGCCATGTCCGCTTAGGCCGACCGCGTCTTCGGTGCCCGTGGTTAGGCATCCAGTCAGTGACGATTTTCGCCCACCGATTTACATCCATTCGACTGACATGGCCGGCCCAGTCCCACTTCAACTTTGCGGTTGCAACTCCAACATCGGTTATTTGTGTTTTAGAGCGCAAGGTGGTGTTTCGCGCAGGATCAGTCCTCTTTACACCTAGTATGCTGCGCCCCATAGCCCTTTGGCAAACCTTGAGTTTGGACTTTTGATGTTCAGTGAGTGACCAAGTTTGCGCGCCATAGGTCAGAATAGGCAGGATGCATGACTGTGTCAACAAGTTTGCGTTTCAGGGCGAGTGGAAGCTCACCCTTCATGAGCTCCTACATGGACCAGTAACTTCTCCAAGCGTTATCAAGCGTTAGCTCTTTTGTTGTTGTTTTTTTTATTTATTTTTTCCTCATTGACGTGAATAAAAATACTACAACTAATACTGCCGTGCTTACGAAAAACGCATTATGTACGATTTTTTGCGAAATTGACTTTTTCACATATTTGAGATCATAAAAACGAGCTCTATAACTTTCCCATAGGGACTATTTTAATATTATGACTAGAAACCGCTCTTTTTATTTTTATAAACGCATTAACTCGTAAAACAATTGATTCTTCAATTAACAAAACCGCAACATCTACAGTTGGTGCAGACTTTATTCTGTATTTTTTGGTAACGCTAGGCATAAGTGCATTATGTCACAGTTAGTGCGTTTATTGCTAGCAACTATCTACTTATTTTGTTTTGAGTTCAGTGCTTAGAATGATTGCAACAAGTATACATGATGCACTTATAATAAGCAAATAATGACGTCTTTCTTCTTGGCAAACCAATTAAACGCATTAAGTATTAGAAATGATGCATTTATACTAAGCAAGCGTTACCTTGCGGGGTGAAGTGTGGGCAAGGGGATGTTTGCTGCATAGTTACCGGGCGGCACCAATCAGTCACGGAGCACATTTCAAGCAAGACTCACGTGCGTGGGAACGGGAAACTCGCAGTAGGTAAGTTTTCGTGTTAAATTTTATTATTAATTTAAGTCATCATCATCATCAGCCCATACTTGTCCACTGCTGGACATAGGCCTCTCCAATTGCTCGCCAATGTGATCTGTTTTCGGCTTCTCGCATCCAGCTTCTGCCAGCCATCTTGCGTATATCATCAGTCCACCTTGCCTGAGGGCGTCCTACACTCCGTTTGCCGAGAGGCGGTCTCCACTCGAGAACTCGTTTTCCCCAACGGTCATCGGTTCTACGGCAAATATGGCCGGGCCACTGCCACTTCAGCTTGCTAAAACGATGAGCTATGTCGATGACTTTGGTTCTCTGTCGGATCACTTCATTTCTGATTCGATCCTTCAGAGAAACGGCGAGCATAGCCCTTTCCATAGCACGCTGTGCGACTTTGAGCTTGTGGCCCAGCCGTGCCGTCAGTGTCCACGTCTCAGCTCCGTATGTCATTACAGGTAGCACACACTGATTGAAGACCTTTGTCTTCAGGCACTGTGGGATCGCTGATGTTAAGACTCGACGTAACTTCCCAAATGCTGCCCAATCCAGCTGAATTCTTCTGTTCACCTCGTCCTCGTAGTTGTTTCTACCCAACTGCAATGTCTGCCCAAGGTATACGTATTTTTTAACAACTTCGAGAACGATGCGTGGTACTGAAACTGGTTAGGGTAGAAATGGTTCATTGAACCTGACTTGTTTTATCGTTATCCGTAGGCCGATCCGTAGAGAAGAATCAGCTAGGTCATTCAGCTTCAGTTGAAGGTCCTGCAGCGTTTCTGCCATGATGACGATGTCGTCTGCAAATCGCAAGTGAGAGATGTGTTCGCCATTGGTGTTGATGCCACGTCCTTTCCAATGCAGCGTCTTGAACATATCCTCCATTGCATTTGTGAACAATTTCGGGGAAATAACATCCCCTTGTCTCACTCCTCGATGCAATGGCATGGGACGTGTCTGCTGATTTTGTACTTGGACGGACATGGTGGCAGCCTCGTAGAGGCATCTTATCACTTGGATGTATCACCAGTCAACGAGTGGCAACGCTGCAGAGACTCCAGAACGGACCAGATCTCAATCGAGTCAAAGGCCTTCTCATAGTCCACGAATGCTAGACACAGGGGCAGATTATATTCTTCAGTTTTTCTATGATCTGCCGCACTGTGTGGATGTGGTCTATGGTGCCATAACCGCTCCGAAATCCAGCCTGCTCCGGAGGTTGAAATTCGTCGAGTCTTCGCGCAAGACGGGTTGTGATCACTCTTGAAAACAGCTTGTAGACGTGGCTTAGAAGAGAAATGGGTCGATAGTTCTTCAACAGGGTTTTGTCTCCCTTTTTGAAGAACAGGAAGACCACACTTCTACTCCACGCCTCCGGAGTTCTTCCTTCGAAGAGGACAGCGTTAAAAAGCTTTTGGAGCTCCCTCAATATCGGTTTACCTCCAGCCTTTAATAGTTCGGTTGTAACGCCATCCTCTCCTGGAGCTTTTCCGGTTTTGAGCTGTCTAAGAGCGATCTCAATTTCGCCAGTACTGACTTCTGGCAGGTCTTCGGTGAAGTAGCGTGTCAATGTGGCTCTAGAGTCCCCATTTTCGGGATCAGGACGAGATGCATGCGATGCGTATAACTGGCCATAGAAGTCTTCAACCTCCGAAAGGACCGACGGCTTCGAAGTGACGACTTCTCCACTTGCTGTGGTCAACTTCGCAAGGTGGCTTCTTCCAAGAGATTGTACGAACACTTTTGACCCCCGATTCTGCTCAATCGCTCTTTCTATTGAAAGAGTATTGTAGCATCGGAGGTCGCGCCGCACGTGCTTACTAATCTCCTGGTTTAGAGCCCGCCTTGCGGTCGAAGTGACGGGTGGATTCTCACGTCGTTCCTTCATCAGCCGTAAAGTCTCCTCGGAAAGCGTCGTCGATCTCATCGTACCCAAAATCAACAGATTTACCTACAATAGTGGCGGAACCCAATAATGCTGAACTTAGAGATGAAATAATTGCTATGTCCTCTTCACAAACAATCAGTGGAGAAACTGAACCGGTGAGTACGTCAGAACAAGAGTCATCGTTAATATCATCTAATGACAAAGGTTGCACCAAGTCTGGAGTACCTAGAAAGAGGCGTAAATTAGATGTTCCACTGTTTGAGCGGTTGAAGATGAAGAAAGATAGTGATATTAGTATGACTGTCTATAAAACCTCTATGCGATGAAAAATGTCGTCGAAAATGTACATCCAAAATAAGTAATGAAGAAAGGCAGGCAATACACAACAGATACATAAATTTAAACTTTGAATCAAGGGGGATCTACATAAAAAGCATGGTTGAGACTTATACACCAAAAGTAAAAACAATTTCAAGTGAAGAAAGGAAAGCTAAAAGGGATCATTCAAACAGATTTTATTTTGCATCAAGAGAGGGAAAAACTGAAGTTTGTAAAAAATCTTTTTGACTACTCTCGGCTATCATGCAAATAATAATAGACGAATTTATACAGCCCTTACCAAAGAAATTCATGAACAAAAGGACAGGCGAGGGACTTACGATCGCACAGGAGTTATTTATCAAGATGTGATTAAAGCACACATTCAGACTTACAATCCAATGATATCCCATTACCGTCGAGAACACGCCCCCCGTGTTTTTATTCATATTTTTAATTGTTGTATGGAGAAATAAATACCTACTTTTGATACATAAAATATCTTTTATTCTCTTAAATTCGAGTCACTATCGTTATTAATACGCTTTTTAAATTGTATTACTAAAAGCCTGATTTAGGTTAAACATAACCATATAGTCGAAGAACCTAATGCACTTATTATAAGTATAAGCGAATCTTATAAAATATTGCTATCGAAAAATGCATTAAAATGATAAACTAATCATAATTGCATTATGTATTGCACTTGATGCGTTTATATCTAGTTTTAATGGGGTAAAATCATAATGATTCCTAAGAAGAAACGTATTTTTCTATTTATTATAATATATATTAAATATGTGTTATTTTTATAAATATGGAAGTGTACCTAAGAAAAATGTGTATCATCCAGTCCAAGTTTCACATCAATAGCTAGCTTAGAACCAAAGATACAATAAAAATAAGAAAAAAAAGTTTGATCGCGTTTCTCTCACATTTTGTTCAAAGGTAGTTAGTGCGTTCTTCGTAAGCACGGCAGCATAGGAAAATATCCTTGTTTCACTGTTCCAGCGAATTCAGTATCAACCAAGTGGTCAGCTCAACTGTTAGTTATTTAAAAGCCGTTCGAAGATTTCTAACTCAGCTTAACGCCTACCTGTCGAGATAGTGGGCGGGAATTACAGTTTAACGTGCAGCGTCGTCTGAAGCACAGAAAATAACCCCAACAAAACTGTCACACGTTCAAATGTATCCCAAGGTGCTTATCCTCAGACAGTAAATGCTGGTAGTATTTAATTTCTCACAAAATAATCACTGTACATTAATTTTCTTCTGAGCGCACGTTTCCACGAGCCAAACAAGCACAGCTTCTAGCAAGTAACAAATTTTCCAAATTCATAAAATCATGGCGAATGATTGATGATGATCATTGATTCCAATTATTGCTCTCGAAAACAGATCACAGTGGCGTGCAATTGGAGAGGCCGATGTCCAGCAGTGGATAAGTACGGGCTGATGATGATGATGATTGCTCTCGAACTTACCGGAAAATGGGCAGTAAGTTTTTCAATTACAGTTTCAGGGGCTGGGAAGCTTGCAGAGACTCCGAATCACGCGTAAAGACGCATCGAATGTCGAGTTGCGGGAAAAACCTCATAGCACCGAAGCGACATTTCGATACAATGGCGTGCAATTGGAAAGACCTATGTCCAGCAGTCGACAAATATGGGCTGATGATGATGAACTGCTCACAAGGTGGTTTTTTATCGCTATAAACAAGCGTTTGACCACCATCCTGTCTACGATGGAGCACGCTTGTTCATTAGGTACCTATTCACCACAGTGACTTGAAGACCTTCAGACTATACTGCACAGGAAACACAGACTCCGGCAAGTCATTCCACATCCTGGCGGTTCGCACTATGAAAGTCGACGCAAACCGTTTGGTTCGCGTAAATGGTAAATCCGCCTGGAATGGATGACGTTTTGCCGTTCTCCTGGTTGTCCTATTGTAAAAACGCGACAGGGGAATTAGGTTATGCAACTCCGTAGCAGTGAATGCTTAATACAGGTCGCAAAATGCGACCTAGTAAGTGACCGAGTACAATATTATTAGAATAATTGCATTCTGTATTTTTTTATGGCAATAAATATTATTATTATTAAAAAAAAGTTTTGTGTCGTCAGGATTTTAAGAAAGAACTCCTCACTATGGTTTTGTTAAATCATTTTTTAAGGAAACGCGCACTTACATGATATTACTCCAGTCAACTCGCGACCACGACACATGTTACTGTGTCGAAACGTCGGGCAAACAACGAAGGTAAGCTGAATGCTTATCTATGGTTTTGTTGTCAAAATGACATTGTTCCTTTAGCTATATTGTCTCTGAGTCTGAAAAGAAGGAGAGGCGCTTGAGGATGCCTCGTGTAGAATGTTTTATATGTTGTTCAGAATGTGTGTTCCTTACGATGCATTTTCACATTTTGTGCCTTCACATGTGATTCCTTTCACATGGATCATCATCAGCCCATATTTGTCCGTTGCTGGACATACCCCTTCACGTGGATGACACATGAAATTCGTGAAGAAGCATTATTAAATAATTTTGTAATGAAACGCGCACAGACGTTATAGTTCAATATTGTAGCGCGAAGAAGATAAGCTTGCTATGCTTATCTTTGGTTAATCTTCGCGCTATAATACCCGTTTTAAACTTTTAATGTTCACGTAGTTTTATGTATAATAGTAGAGAAAAAATATTAGCAAACATTGTTTGCCGGGTCAGCTAGTTTATGATAACAGTGGCGTTCTCCTAACTGCAAGAACCTTGCTGAAGTCTGGAAGACGTAGTGTGACCTTGTC
This sequence comes from Conopomorpha cramerella, assembly GCA_012932125.1. NCBI lineage: Eukaryota > Metazoa > Arthropoda > Insecta > Lepidoptera > Gracillariidae > Conopomorpha > Conopomorpha cramerella. Next base: position 1,095 of record SJJU01071075.1, on the reverse strand, counting down.
AGGCATTTTGCACCTCTAGGGTGCCTCAGGAGTGTATTAGAGTAGTGTCTAAACGGCCTAACTTTCATAGATTATAAGGTATGCAGTCAGCCTAAGCTAGACGAAAAAAAATGTAAATATTGATAATTGTTCCAAATATAGCGTCTGGGGTCCAGTTGGTCAGATACTTGACTTGTGATCGGGAGGTCGCGGGTTCGAGTCCGGCTACTGGACGTCTACCAATGGGACTCTTTTTCAGAGCCTATGTACGGAACGCAACGCTCGTACGGTGAAGGACAACATCGTGGGGAAACCCGCACACAACAAGGTGTGTGAACCTTATAACGGCGATGGGCTCATCCCCTGTCACGTTGGGTTAAATACGCTTGGTGAACTGTGGGCATTTGCTTTAGCAAGTGCTTCTGCCTACCCCGCTTTGGGATTAAAGGCGTGAAGTGTATTTATTATTATTCTTGAATGTTCCAAAGAAATCTGTCATACGTGGAGAGCACAAAATAAATTATTGTTTTTTTATAAAAAGCAGTTATTCCATCAGGTTATGGGCCCAGCACGCTCCCACTTCCACCACATTATAACAACGTAGAAACACAAAGTTACCTGTTTAATATAACTCATAGCTAAAATTGTCCATGACTGTACCATAATCAAGTTTCCCCACAGTTAATTTTATTAAAACTTGGCAAAAGTACCGTGTCTTTGCTTTTCTATGAAGATTTTCTTGTCTCTTTATACTGTAGCTAAAGTGAAATTACTTACTTTATAAAAATTCGCTCTCTGCTTTAATAAATGGGACATGGCGAGTTGCTCCTTTTGTTGAGGAATAACTAACTTTTGTGTGCTGCTAATATTTATAGTAAGTTTTCCGAATATTTATCAGGGATAACCCCACCACCACCCAAGCCCTACCTGCCTCTCTCTGTACGGGCCATTCTCTGGAGACGTGCGCATCTACTTGCTTTTGCCTCTTTTCCACGCACACGTTTTCTTGACTCCATACAAATTATATATCCGTCCCTGTTCTGTTGCCAACTCTCCCCCTCCTGGGGCATGACGACCACATTACGGAGACTACTTCGCGTCGGGTCCTCGTCGCGT
>SJJU01071073.1:0-13233 GCA_012932125.1 Conopomorpha cramerella | reverse complement strand
TAGATCGGTTTGGGTCAGTTTGGCGAGAAGATCCATAAATTGAAGAAAAACTGGTGGCAAATAGGTTACTAATATCTATGTCATTTGTAGCCATACAAGATTTATAAAACATTTCAGAGGGATAAGAGGATGTTTTCAGGCGCTTGTTTTTTATAAAAGACCAAAATAACCGAGGATTTTCTTTGAGCGCAAGTTCAATACTTTCCACATATGTTTTATAACAGCATTTAATAAGTTTATCGCATCTTTTCTTAAGTAAATCATATGTCAATATATCTAGTGGGTTTTTGTACTTTTTAATTCTAATGTGATATTTGTGTTTTTCGTTTAACCGCCTTACGAGTTGAGGTGAGTACCAAACTGGATACGAATTGCCTCTCTTCTTTGTTAGGGGTACATGGGTAGATATAATTTTTCTCAGTACACTATAAAAGCTCTGCAGCATATCATCAACTGTAAGGTCAGAACCAAAAATATCGTCCCAGTTGACTGACTGAAGATCAGACCTAATGGCGTCATAGTCACCTTTATAAAACCGATAACGTTTTTGTTGCTGTGTTATAGGCGTAGAAGTACAGCGCAAATCGGTGCAGAACTCCAACGGAGGATGGAACTGGTCAACAATACTGACAGGATAAGCAGAACATTTAACACGTGTTAATGACATGTCCGAGAGAACCAAATCCAGTATTCTATTCATGTGATTTTTAATGTAATTATTTTGACTAAGAGAGTGAAGCGCCAAAAAATCGAGAAGTAAACCCTCATGGGGACTAAGTATCGATTTTTGCTGTGATGGCCAGTCCAGCCTTCCTAAGTTAAAGTCTCCTAAAATCAAAACATTTGATATAGACTCCAAGTGCCTACTAGTATTGTAAATGAATTCTTCAAGAATTTCTGTTTTTAGTGGCGGAGGGAGATACACTGCACATAGAAAAATTCTACGGGTGACTTTATTTATATCAGTAATATTTAATTTGACCCATAAGTCCTCGCATTTGCTTTCTAAATTATGCAATCTTATAGAATTAATTCTCTTTGACACTGCCATTAGTACGCCTCCCCCAGATTTCCTATTGTGAAAACCAGAAGTTTCTCTATCTCTTCTATAAACATTATAGCGACTGTCAAAAAATTCATTACTAAAAATAGTGCTATTCAGCCAAGTTTCTGTAAAAACTAAGACATCATAGTTATTACAAATTACATTTTGATATACTTCATTTGTTTTAGTACGAATTCCTCGCACATTCTGATAGTATATATTTAAATCAGAGAATTTTAACAAATAAATACCTAAACATTCTTTACCACACTGTATATAACTTAATATAAGCTTCTATTCGAGCTTGTCAAGGGTTTCCTTGTCACGTATTAGAACATAGTCCGATGATTCATTTTTCCTAACGAAAATTCTGCCGGATCTTATCCAGGTATACTTGTAACCAAGCTGTTTAGCCTTTATTCGTGTTGCTGCATGTAACAATTTAGCCTCCAACCCGAGGTTTTCAACAACATAAATTGGCGATTTCTTTCCAGTGGCAATACCCAAGTGACCGCAGTGTAACTTTTCTTCCGAATTGTACTTGTTATATTTAATTGCAGCAGCCAAAAAATCATCTCTGACTCGGGGCGAAGAGAACTTAACTAAAATGGACCTAGGACGTGGGCTATCCTTTTTAAGTTTCGCAATCCGAGTAGAATAGTGGATATCACTTTCGGTGATAGTACATTTCGTTGTTCGTGCCAATTGCATAACGGCGGATACAAGATTTTCCGACTTGCTCTCAGGTACACATTGTATTTCCACATTGGTTGACCTTAAATGTTGCTCCATCTGATTGATGCGAAGGGTTAAAGTCTGGTTAGATGTTTGCAGCTGAACATTCTTTTGTATTAGTTCTTTGGTTGTGGCCGATAGGTAAGTAGTTGTCTTTTTTAATTCTTCAAATTTCGTGTTAAAGAAGGATATCGAGTCTTTAATTATAGATAACTCATTTTGCATTTCCTTTAATTCGGCGCGAATGATGCTCTGCACCTCCTCACGAACAATCCTACGAATGCAGTCCGCATCCGAGGTATTCATGTTCGACTCGACCAGACCCTGATTTAGTCTTTTACGCGTCGTCACGTTGTCGCGAATAGGGCTCTGTGTACACGATCGGCCACCGACATCCGAGCGGTTCTCCGCGACGACGTCATCATCATTATAGGGCGACGGCGATGGCGATGGAGATCGCGGCGACAGTGGCGACTTCCCCTCAACTGAAGACGTATAATATTTTCCAATAGGCGTGTGTGTATTATCCCCCTTTGGTTGTTTACAAGCACATGTAGGACACATCCATTTTTTTTTAATAACAGATGTCATCTTTACAATTGAAACACATTTCAAGTGATAATAAGTACTGCATCGATTGCACTTGATACTATCGTTAAGTCGTAAAGTACCAGGACAAGCACCGCATTGTATAACAGGCATATTTCTTGCTCTGGTCTGTGGACCTCACGCCGCAATCTTTATGAAAAGAAGGTCGTAAGCGCCAGGGATTATGCGTCGCTTACGCGTTTCGTCCAAATGCGTGCCGCACAGTAAGACCTCTCCAGATGAAGGTATTTAATCGTCACTGCACGTTAGTAATCTAGACTTTGTATCATTTACAGCACTTAACACAAACCACAAAATATATCTATTATGTCACAAACACTTCAACGAAAGTTATTAGCTATTTTTAATTCTATTAATGAGTTCAGTCTATTTATTCCAGAAATATTAACAAGCCGTATGAACCGCGTCGACCGTATGTTAAACCGTTTTTTTCAATGTGAAGGACAACATCGTGATGAAACCCGCACACCACAAGGTGTGTGAACCCTATAACGGCGATAGGCTCATCCCCTGTCACATTGGGTCAAATACTCTTGGTGAACTGTGGGCATTTGCTTAGCAAGTGCCTCTGCCTACCCCGCTTCGGGATTAAAAGGCGTGATGTTTATTTATTTTTAAGGGAATAGTTAAATGGAACTAGCTATTATTTATAGGTAAAGCGTCACTATAACCCATATAAATTTTTTGTAAGCTGGTATCATTCAGGAACCCTCCAAATCACATCTGACATTGATTGGTGGAAATGTTTCTTTTGTAGGTAGACAAAAAAGGATTCATAGTTAACTGCTTAATCTTTTATTAAGATGAGTCATAAATGTATCTAATGGGTCTTCTATGTCATTTTTGCTTTCTTTCTTCTTTGTACCATACACTTCAACCAGCTTCATATGTTCCTCTAGATTTTCAACATCAGTAGTTTCAGAGTCAAAATATTTATCCTCTGCATCCTGGTTTATTTGCACAATGTCATCATATTGTTCATTATTATCTATATCGGCATAGTCAATTTCGACATCTTGTCCATTAAGAAAGCTGTTATACATTTCCTGGAGGAATTCCTCTCTCAGTAACCTTCGCTCAGGCGCTGAGATCATAGACTGTTTGCGAATCTCTGGTTTATAACTTGGTTTAGGATCTGGTGTTTCAAAGTCACCCCACTTTGTACTTTTAATAGGTCTATCAGTACATTCACTGTCTGATGCAGATGAATCAGCTTCGGAATCTTCCATATGTTCCTCCTCAAAAACTTCTTTGTTCTTTCTTTGTCTCATTTCATTGCAGTCAACTGTTTCTAAAATAAGATTAAGAAGAGTTAAGTTTTCTCTGTCGGTGCCATCTCTTTCGCGTATTTCTTCTTCAGTAAGATACTGGCCAACAAGCTGATCATACAGCAATGGGTTTCTGTACATAATTTGCTTATCGCTAAAGTAATCACTGTCCTCTTGTAATTTTTGCAAAGCTTTGTACCGTCGATTTCGTATGCGCTTGTGTTGTGATTCTGCTGAGTGATAGACTTTCAACTCCTTCACAAATTCATTAAACACTGTTTGATTGGGACCTTTATCCACCAAGTTTTCAAAGTATATGATGTGTTGTGGAGCTAAATACTTTCCAAATTGTCTCAAGAAGTGTAGTGGTGAATGTTTGAATATATTTAAGGCAAAGGCTGCATTTTCTTTGGATTTCACTTCCACACCATCGCAAGCGAGTGAGGGTTTAAATGTTATTTTTTTGCATCTCACAAGGTAATCTATGATATCATTGATGGGATCGAACTCTACTTCGGCATCTGAACTTTCTTCGAGGTCTTCCATAACAAAAGTTCGTCCAGCACGTTACGTTTTATATACCTTAACTGCAGAGAATAAAATTCTAAGAACTTCTTAAATCACAATCACAAAAAGAAAATAAAATATGTATAGTAAATAATGTTGTGGTTGTGCGAAGTTGTATTTTAAAATTTATTACGCCACAAGCAACGGTCACGGACCTAACAGCCTTATTTTGGTTTATACTCTGACAGTCGTAATGGTATTTTTCCTTGCGTTAAGTAGAGGAAACATCCATCGATCGCTAAGAACCACAGAACACTCTACCACTGCTAAGAACAGTATAAATTAATGATAAGAATACATATCTGCAAGGAAATAGGAATGACTTCCTTGGCTGACGTATACAAAAAAAAAATGGAGAACATTCTATATATCAATATAACTGTCAATCGTCACTAAGAAGAGCAGCTTGTACAATCTTAGCTTGCTTTGGCACTTGGCAAACTTTAAAAAAAAACGGAGCATGTTGTTTGTTTTCATCTGAGGATTTATTTTGGAGGTTTTCGTAATCTTGTTAAATTCTTATTGCATTTCCAGTATCGGGTTTCAGATAGCACTATTCAAATTAAGCACAGTTAGCTTCAGTTTATAAAAATATAATATATAGGTAATCTACATAAGATGTCTCATAGAAGCCTAAACAAAAAATAGTTGTGGAAAGTGTAATTTGTGCCAAGGGTTTGCGTTACTTTTCACTATGGAACGGGTTCTGAGAGCTTTAGAGCCCCTATGTTTAGACCAGCTTGAGGAGGATTGGGTGCTTGGAATATACCATTCAGAATTCCTGGAAATTCCAGAGTTGCCAGCGGAATACGAGAACAGTATCGGTTCCACCAACACAAGTATAGTGTTCCAGAAAATAATTAGATCTATAGACCGCTGGCTCGAAGACGAGTCTGCATCTGACGAAGAGAAGACCTGGGCCATATTGTCTCCTAACATTAAGCATCAGAACCTTTTGACAGTGCTTGCTTTTTACATTGACTATGGCACAAAAAATGTTCACACTAAAGAATACAGAAATAATGCTTTATTGGCGTCCAGAGTGTATTACAAATTTATGTCAATATCGGGATTTAAAGCATATCATATATATCATGCACAATTGTTCACACATTCGTTGGGTTGCTTGGGTTACCCTAGAGGTATGTGTGAGCGTGATGAACATTGCTTAAACACTAGAGAACTGACTAAAGAAGTCAACTCACTGATAACAGAACTTGGACCTTATGTTATGGATTTAAGATATGTTGTTGAGAAACTTCAACTACAGCCTGTTGATATGAACTTTGAAGATATCCTTGGTAACTTAGTTGATATTACTGGTGGAGCTATTGTCAATAAACTGAATATTGGTAAGTACAATTTACTATTATGGAATACAAAAAAATATATCATGAAATTACCCTTAACTCTATCCCGGACAGTAAATGCCTATAGACATCATAATAATAAAACATCTATTTTGTCTATTTTACTGTCCACCAATGTGTTAGTAAAAAATCTTTCTTAATGGAATATTACTTGATGGGTGAGTATTAATTTAGCTTATTTTTTGGTTTAAAATCTGAACATCCCTTCAAAATAAAAAAGGCCTACGTCTTTTGTCTGTGAGAGTTTTAAGGTATTTTGTACTTTTTGGTTTTCTTAACTTAAACAGAGTCTATATTAATCTAAAATTTACTAAATTAACACTTAGGTTGATTTATAAGGCTCCAATCAATAAAGACAATACTCTAGCATAGAATCATGGAATTGGTCACCTTTGTTATGTAATTTCACTGCCTTAATGTTGCTTAGAAAACCAAAACAAATACACACATCAAAAGTGTCTAGGGATCAAGAATACACTAAAAAAAAATCGAATTTATTTAAATCAAATCTAATCTTCCGGATTGGTCTCCTACCTAATTCCCCATGGAATCCCACACCTGTATCAATGACTTATCACCACATTTTGAATAAATTATTAATCAATTCAGTTTTTGTAAATTATATTCTTGATTGCAATCTTCTAAAATGTACTTGATCCCTAGACACTTTTGATGTGTGTAGTTAATTTGCTTTCAATGATTGCTCTCAAACATAACAGAAGTCTTCATCATGTCATCTTAATTGTAAGTCTCAACAATAAATCAGGTAATTTGTCACTTAAAATTATAATAAAAATTTATTGCAGATAAACTGGAGCTAGCAAAGATATCTCAAGTGATCTATGAGATAATAGATGTGCTCTTGCACGGAGCTAATGGGGAGCCTAGTCCAGTGGCAATAAGACTGCTTTTCAAATGTCTTCTGCCAAAGTTGGTTGCAGCCTCTGTCGATAGTAGGAATGCTAATGTAAGTATGTCTTCGTTATGTCGATAAAATGTATTAGAAGAAAAGCACTATTACAAAATAAATTATAAATAATTCACTTCACGCCTTTTAATCCCAAATTGAGGTAGGCAGAGGCACTTGCTAAAGCAAAAGCCTACGGTTCACCAAGTGTATTAACCCAACGTGACAGGGGGTGAGGCCATCGCCGTTATAGGGTTCACACACCTTGTGGTGTGCAGGTTTCACCACGATGTTGTCCTTCACCGTACAAGCGAGCGTAACCAGACTCAAACCCGCGACCCAGTTACAAGTCAAGGATCCGACCAACTGGACCACAGACGCACTATTACAAAATGCTAATAAGAAAAAACTAAGCTAAACTTACTTACAAGATACTTGTATAACAAACTCATGATAATTAGAACAGTAATCAGAGCACACTATCATATTGGATTTTGAACATTGTTGGTGAAACTTGGGCATTTTCTTAGATTTTATTTTATTTCAGAACATAGTCCGGGCTTCATATGTTACATACACAGGACTGCTACTGACTAGATATGGCAAAGCAGCTATATCAGGATTCACAGTATTAATCCAACATCTATGCTATGCTCTAGAAGGATTGGTAAGTGCTATTGCATGGAACTTGTATACAACATGTTCAGGAAATAATAGTAACTTTTTTAACTCAGAAGTAGAAATCTGTGTGTGCTATTATTATTATTTTTTTTAAACCATAAATTGTCTTGCACACTGTTTTAAAAAAAATTCAGTCAACTGATATAAATAAATACGAATGCTGGATGTCCTGTTACAAGTGAATGTTCAAGTCTAACACGACCTTTAGGCGTGACACATATAACGCCTTCCTCCAAGTATTAATTTTCCAGGAACGTGCTGAGGTGCGTCAAGCGCGCGTGTCGCTGGTTGTGGGGCTGATGAGCCTGCTCCCGCGACGCTCCTATAAGGAGACCATCAACTGGATACTCAAACTATCCACTACTGCCAAAGTTGGACATCGGCATTTGGCTCTTGTGAGTGAACTTAACTTTATTATTCGTATCTTTGTATAGCTTGTTATAGTTGGGATAAACGCTAGGTAGTATATTTAGGTAGTATACCTAGCGTTTATCCCAACCTTTAGGGCGTTAAGAGAATGAAATCTCGTAACCAACGCCGAACGGGAAATCCATAGAATTTCAGCTGGCATACACTTAATTTCTGTAAATTTACTGATCGACTCACGGTACCTGCTATATTTCTGTGTACGCCTTTACGTGGGAGAATCTAAGGCAGACATTAGACGCTCATGCAAGCGTCATTCAATTCCATCAGTCATGATTTATGGAATGACCACTAATACTAATTCAAACATCATTCACTATTGGCTATGGCCAAAGCGATAAGTTGGCAGAGAAGATAACGACCCGCAGCGCACAACACGGCAGAAATCGGAACAAATCGCGGGATGATTCAGCTGTCAAGGCTGATTGCAGTACAAAATCAAAGCAAAGAAATGGGCCATGACTGTTGTTGCGTATTTAAGATTTTAACGTTTGCGTTCTTACATGCTCGGCTAATACTAATTTATTGCATTTTATCTCAGTTTGTGGTTGGAAACTAATATTATGTGTAATAGTTTCAAACCCGGTTTTTATTATTATATTAGTTTTACAAACTATTAAATAAATGTTACTTACATAATATTGTTAACAATACTATTTTAATCTTTGGTTTTATTTATATTTGCAAAGAAAACTATCAATTGTTATTATTTGACAGCTTCCGCAAATGTTGTAAACGCTACGCGTCGCCACCGTCGCGCACGTAGCCAATATTAGACGATAGGAAATCCGTCAATCACAATCATGACTGTGGTAAAACTGAGATCAAAAAGTATCGTCTAATGTCAGCCTTAGGACCGCTATTATTTTGTCGCTTGGTTATCACCTGTCTGCCCGGTCTGATAGACCTTTGGTCCTCTACGGCATTCTGTGATGCAGCAGCTCAACTGTTAAGGCATCTGCCTCGAATGTGCTATTTCCGAGAATCGGTTCATTAGATTTTACTCGTATTTCCTGCCACTGACGCCTTAGTTCTAAGCTTGCCTCAAATATCTTTTCGTGTGCATGATAATGTCCAATGTTTGTCCAGACAGGATCAACATTGTGTTGTATATCATGTTTTAATGAAACGCGCACAGACATTGTAACTCAGTATTGTTCACCGGGTGTATAGGCGCGAATATAACCAAAGACAAGCTCGAGCTTACCTTTGTTATTTTACTCGACGTTTCGACGCAGTTGCATGCGTCGTGGTCACGAGTGGTAAGCTCGAGCTTGTCTATGGTTATATTCGCGCCTATACACCCGGTGAACAATATTGAGTTATTGTGTTGTATAGACTCCAAAAATTAAGGTTTTCAATGGCTCCCCTGGCGTTGGATGTTTTCATTCCGGTCGAAGTACAATTCGGCTTAGCATACGTATTAAGATAATTGTATGAATGCTTTTGGGATATGTGTCTTCAGCTGTTAAGCCAATAATTAGCACTTTAGAACCATTTATAGTGTAGTCTACCAGTGTAACGACTTTTGGCTTAAATTTAGTGCATTGACCAGGATTTCGTAATTATGAGAATTTAAACACCTGTTCGCTTAACTAATTCAAAACTACTATTTACTCAATTGGCCAGAGTTTAACGACCTACCCTTATTGAACAGAATTCAAAAGTATTTTCACCTTTTTTTCGGGAAATTCATATTTACAAAAACGCTTTCTTGACAGGAGATTTTGGCTCAGCTATTAAACAACGAACCAGAGACGGAAGTGCCCCCACCGCCGCGACAATCCCAAAAGGAGACGGACGATACTGGTATTTTGGCTTTCATTTTATTAGTAAAGTGTATTCAAATACTATAGATAGATACATAAATCATTTCTTCTTGATTTCAGCGCCACCTGCCGAAGATCAGCAGACTCATTCCGAAGACAAGGAAGATGAGAATGCGGGAGAAAATCCGGGAAAAGAAGACAATCCAGAAAAAAGTGTTCCCGCTACAGAGGATGAGAACAGTCAAGACACCGCTTCCCAGAGCGAAGTAAGCAAAATTTGACGTTAGGATTGGGGTACAAAATATCAAAACTTTTTATTTTCAATTGGTCCATAGTTGTAGAATTCACTATTACGTCAATCCTTGGGGATTATTTGGGACCATTGGTTTTTACTCAACTCTCAGACAGTTGACTTCGATACTGTATAAATAAATCAATGTTAAAAATGGACATCGGATTCTCGTCCGTATGAAGCAGGCATACTTACTAGCTTCTGGCTAAGAAATTGACACAATAAATATTCTTGAGAACGTTCAAAACGTTTTATTTAACCAATCACAGTTGCTTGACCTTGAGTTCCTAATTGATTACAATTTGTGAATCTAGGGTTTATAGGTAAACAATTTAACAGAGACCCGGAGTATAGGAGCGGAGAAGAAAACCGACGCGGACAGTGACAGCTATCCGTCAAAAAAACAAAATATCGATATACACAATTGTATTATGATCAACATAAAACTCATTATTACTTAATACTTTTGACTAGATTAAAAAGAATGACTTGCAAGTAACTCTGTTATAATAGTTTTGTGTAATATATGGTGTGTGGTGCAGGAGTGCGGCGAGGAGGACGTGTCGGGTCTGCTGATGCGGCGCGTGCAGCGGGCCCCGCTGGCGCGCATCGTGCGCGCGGTGGCGGCGCGCGCGCTCGACGCCGCCAGCGGGCTGCGCGCGCGCGCCCTGCTCGTGCTCGCGCGCGCCCGCGCCGCCGCCGCCTCGCGCGCGCCGCTCCTCAAGGCACTCAAGGTAACCGCGGAGCGCGAGTTCCTTACGATTCAATCTCCACGACATGTTTTAGACCGCGTCTCGGCAAACGGAGACGCCCTCAGGCAAGATGGCTCACAGAACCTGGATGCGAGAAGCCGAAAACAGATAACAGTGGCGTGCAATTGGAGAGGCCTATGTCCAGCAGTGGATAAATATGGGCTAATGATGACTTGCTTTTGTACAGTTTCAAACTGTCCGTAGTCTGCTCTTTTTAAACGACCCCAGACAGACAAGACCCCAGTAAAGTACAAAAACACTCGTTACCGATTTGACAATGACTTGTAACAGACTGTCAATTCTTTGAAGTACTGAACAATAGTGAATTAGAAAAAGGTTTATTTAGTTGTGTGTGTCCAGCTTGTCCTCAAATACATGCCTAGCCGCGACACTAGCGAGCATCGGATGTCTGAAGCCCTCAAAGATACGCACGCATCAAGAAAGCGTGACATAAAACAAACACGCGCAACGTCTGCCTAATCGTTATTATTTCACGCCCAGTGCGATTTCCACAACGGTTTCGTCCTTTCTTATAGCGGTGTTCACGGTTTAGAACGACAGATTAACAGATAGTGTACGTTGTACAGGAGGCGGAGATGTGCGCGGAGGGCGGGGCGGAGGGTGACGAGGGCGGGGAGGGGGCGGCGGTGGGGGCGGCGGCGGCGCGCGCGGCCTCGGACGAGCGAGCCGTGGTGCGCCGCGCCGCCGCCGCTCTTCTCGCTACACTCGACGACAGCGCCGCCACACCCGTATGTACACTCCTTTTAATACACATAGTGGAATCCCCATAGAGGCAGCGAACCGGCAGTGGCGTGCACACCATATAGGCAAAAAGACTCTGCCTACCTTAGTATTTTGGCTACCCGACCTAATAATAGAGTTATTGCTAGATATTTTTTTGTTGTACTCACGACATAGGCTAACGAAGGTCCTGTGTTTTGTGGGTGAGTAGATGGTAGGTTGTTAACTATGTTTCGTAAAGTCAAGTTACCTATACATAAGTGTCAATCCTTGGGGATTACTGCCTACCTTGTCGTAAAAGCCAGTGCACGCCACTGCGAACCGGGTAATGTCGGACTCTTACTGACTAAACCCCAACGGTGGCCTCTGTGTCGCAAACTGGCCGGGTCCTTGGGAGTACCCGAAAACATATTGACATCAGGACCACCCGTATGTACCTGACGTGATATACCTAATACGATTTATTTTTATGTTATCATTTTGATTTGTTAGTGGTAATTGCTTGGATTAAATGATTGTTCATTTTAGTAATTTCGCGTACAATACAGTGTACTTGACAGCTTGTACAAAGTCACCAGAGTATTACAGAAGATCAATATAAAAAAAATAATAATTATATAACCTAATATCATATCAATATCAGGGATCAAGTACATTTTACAAGATTGCAATCAACAATATATTTTACAAAAACTGAATTCATTCATAATTTATTTAAAATGTGGTGATAAGTCATTGATACAGGCAGTATGGTGGTGAATGTAGTAGACGAGACAAATCCAGAAGATTAGATTTGATTTAAATAAATTAGATTTTTTTAGAGCTAAAAATGTTCTTGATCCCTAGACACTCTTGATGTGTGTATAATATTCTAACAGCGAATACACTGTACGTAGTGGCATATCGACTTTGAACTAGTAACAGGTCCTATCTGATCTTAAAAGTGCATGCAATTTTTTAAACAAAAAGTACTATCTGACAAAGTAATACTGATCAAACTCGTGTGACGTCATGCTGACGGTTTAGATAGGACGTATTGCCAGTTCATAGTCGATATTGATTTTTTTTCTTCAGGGATAATCCCACCACCACCCAAGCCCTACCTGCCTCTCGGCGTACGGGCCATTCTCTGGAGACGTGCGCGTCTACTTGCTTTTGCCTCTTTTCAATGCACACGTTTTCTTGACTCCATACAAATTATCTTTATCCATCCCTGTTTTGTTGCCAACTCTCCCCCTTCTGGGGCATGACGACCACATTACGGAGACTTAACATCGACCCTCCTCCATCCTATGCCCTGCCTGCCTGAAGGGCATACGGGCGAAACTTTGAAACGATCGTCGCGCGCACGCCGTCCCGACTATAGGCCGCGGCGGCTGATTACGGAGACTTGTCGATATTGAAATGTGAGATGTATATTTATATATATTTATTGCCATATATCTTAAGTCTAAGACATGACCCTGTTAGGGCATTGCAAATATAACAATAATAGAATTTAAATTAATTTTAACATAGATTTTTAAATGCCTATAGTACATTAAGTTACCTACTGCATAATATTATATATTAAGTAAGTATTATAGGTGAACCGATATCCACGTAGGTGCTAGTGTCCCTGTGCCGCGACGCGAGCGTGATGGTGCGCTCGGCGGCCATCGCGGCGCTGGGCGAGCTGGCCGCCACCAAGCGGGACGCGGACTCTATGGATGCCTTCCTCGCCGGCCCGCTCAGGCAGCTCTCCGACCCTGAGAACAAGGTGGGTGTGTCGACTTGAACCATACATTAACATACACACACACACACATACACACACTTCACGCCTGTCTCCCAGAGGGGTAGGCAGAGACTACAGATCTCCATTCGTCACGGTCCTGACATACCTCTTTCGCTTCATCTACACATACGTCAACATTGAACATATATCTGACGGGCCCGTTGGTGTAGTGGTCAGCATGTCTGCTCTGCTCCGTAGGGTCGTGGATTCGATTCCCACCGCTAACAGGTGCTTAGGTGATGAGCTTTTAAGCACTTGTTGGGTGTGTCTGGGTGTTTTATTTATATATGTATA
>SJJU01071070.1:0-11335 GCA_012932125.1 Conopomorpha cramerella | reverse complement strand
CAACAACGACACACATTGCCTTCATCCCATGTTAAGTAGCTAAAGCACTTGTGTTATGGAAATCGGACAACGAGAAATATTTACTTATACAGGGTGTTACAAAAACCTGCAGTGGGAATTAATCACCCTTTGTTATAGTGTACATGGACTTTAATGAACATGATTAAAAGCCTCCAGCGTTTGAAAAAAACTAAACTAACAAAATCATTTTTATCGACCATTTTATCGATAGAAATTTCTCCCAACACTGTTAAATGTATGTCCGTAGACGGAACCTACTAACCTTCCTAATATTAGCGAAAATTTCTACGTTTACTTACTTGTTCGCTCTTCATCGGTCGTTACATGTGTAAGGCCCGTGTTTTTTGTAAATAAAGGTTCGGTTTCAAGATCTTAGTAGGTATAGTAGATAGCAGAACACAACCCATAACACAAACAATGAATTTCTGCTGAAACCACGAACTAATAAAGCGAGCATAGCTGCCCCTCCAAAACATACAAGTCTTCCATGAGTTTCTCCACATTACCACGCTCGTTTCATTATTATTCATTGAAATTTCTTATTTTTTGTAATTATTATTTACGTCCTACATGTTTGTTTATTTTTGATTTGTCAAAATTGTCGCTGTCATCAAATTACCATAATCTATGGTCCAAAGGATCATTCACATGAAAGTAGGTAAGTAATTAAGTCGTTGAATCACGTTCGATCGTCGTTGATCTATCAAATCTCAATTTGTTAAAGTATTTTACTGAATATTTACTGAGATTTGGTATGAGCTACAAAATATGTTTCAAGTTAATGGCTTAATTACAAAACACAAGCTTTTAAAATGCAAATCTTAAAAATCATTAGATATTAATAAATGGTAAAAGTAAAAATTTAAAATAGTAAAAGCTATTACGAAAAAGGCTCAAAAGTCCACCTTCAGCAGCAATGCATAGGCGTGTTCGTTAGAGCATAGAATCCCTACTCATATGATTAGGGACACCAAGAATTGTAGCAGCTCGGCCTTGAAGAATTGTAGTACTCGTTCATGGATTTATACGGAAATTATCCAATTCTGTCTCTTCCATATTTGGGTCCGGATTGCTTGTTCGTCCTTCGGGCCTATTTCCTCTAAATGAACCGGTGAAGCCGCATAACCATTTTCCGGAAACAGTCGCTGGAAGGCAACCTACGTTGTTCCGCCTCTGGTCTCCCATCAATAAATCGCTCACAATAAAGCTCAGGTGCTTGCTCAAGGTTTCCATCAGCAGCCCCCACACATAAAATCATCTAGTAATATTCGTTATTGCTGTAGAAATCCATTTTCAATAAGTAAGTCCAGTTAAGAGAATGAAAATTTCAGTATTATTATTCTTCCACGAAAAAGTCATATTGATGCTGTTCGACATACTGATCTCAGCCTACCTACCTACCTACATGCTACTCATTAATCTCTAGCCTATTCGCGACAAAGTGCGGAATGCCCATACTTTAGTTTATTTTTTTAACTTTATTTTTTTCAATGGCAATCTTGTGATTGTCTGTGAATCAATCTATGTTTAGTTTATGACGTCTGATTGACGGTTACATGTCACCCATCTACAACCAAAACATGTTGATATGATTAAGTTTTATTGTGAATTTATTGAGATATTTGTGTGATGCTGCTATGTAGTTCATCGAATGTGAATCAATTACTCGTATAATACAATATTCATAAGTGGATGTCGCTGGTAATCGTCGTTCTTAGGTTAGTATTTCAAAAGTCAATTCCTTCATTGTTTACTTAAGGGATGGGCGCGATTTTGTAGTGATATCGAAAACAGCAAGTGGTCATGAAATTCGATAAGTAGTTTAATTCCTTTATATGAAGATTTCTTAATTTCCTCTATGTTGTTCCATTAATAAAGGCTTTCTCTATAGGCCCTTCAATTCCCACTGCAGGTTTTTGTAACACCCTGTATAGTTATCAGTTTGTTTTGTTGCTAGTGGTTGGTGATTTAATAAGGATTCCTTTCTTTTCATAAAATACTAGCTTAGCCAACAAACATTGATTTATAACGAAACACGCACTGACATTATATTAATAGTTTAAAACGGGTATTGCAGCGTGAAAAAAACCAAAGGCAAACATTCAGCTTACCTTTCCTACATCGTTTTAATATAAACGCTCTTTTCCCAGCTATTATATGCTTATATTACACATATCAACCTACCTCGATAATCGCTCTAATAATCTCTCGATACTACATATTGATGATATTAAGTAGCCCAATATAAATGTCAGCCGGGGAGAGGTGGGAGGGATTTTTTGTAAAAGGTGTATTAGTATAGGATCCTATTTAATGCAAACAAATTAACAATCAAGTGCCTCCAGGCACCGTACCACGAGATCTGTGACACGTGACAGTTTTATACTGCTCGTCTAGACCTATCCCTGTCACACAGAAATAACAATATTACTACGAGTGTAGGGGGCTGGTGACTTTTATTTTTCTCTTATGAGAAGAGAAATAAAGAAAGAAAGCAAGAACATTTATTGACAACAGTAGAAACACAAAAAATTAAACTCGTAGTAAACAAAAAGCAAGTTATAAACAAAATGTGTGAGCGTTTAATGTGCTTTTGCCAAAGTCATGTGGCATCTGTCGCATATGCTGGGGCTTGCGCCCGCAGTGCTGATTTTCAGCCAGTGCTGTAAAAAAAATATATTTAACAACAACACACACATTGCCTTCATCCCATGTTAAGCAGCTAAAGCACTTGTGTTATGGAAATCAGACAACGAGATATATTTACTTAAATACTTTTTTCTTCTTTTAAATACATACTTATATAAATAAAACACCCAGACACATCCAACAAGTACTTAAAAGCTCATCACTTAAGCACCTGTCAGCGGTGGGAATCGAACCCACGACCCTACGGAGCAGAGGCAGACATGCTGACCACTACACCAACGGGCCCGTCTGTAGACAAGTAGATAACAGTGCATAAGAGTCTATGACACCACAAATTGTTTTGCTACTGCAGCGGCAAACCTGCGCTGTGACCAACACCGGCCGCCATTAAAATGCATATCTCGGTAAGTTATGCGTCCGGCAGATTGCCTCGCGGCGACTTGAGTAGTGGCGCGACTTGTCGCGTTGTTGCCTACTTGTCTACAACACTTGCGCGTTAGTCTTAGATGAATCTTATGCCGAGATCTACAAACGCGAACTTTGACTGTGCTTTGTCCAATTCTTGCTTACAGCTGTCGCTTATGGGGGATTTACACTGGTGATTTAGGTGAAGGAATCTTCTTTGAACCCTTTCTATAATCAAATCATTAATTTCTTCATCGTTATAAAAGGCGTGAAGTGTATTTTTTTTTTTTTTATAAATGCTATTACATATAGATACAGTTTTTTTTTATCTGGGATAATCCCACCACCACCCAAAGCCCTACCTGCCTCCTGGCGTGCGGGCCATTCTCTGGAGACGTGCGCGTCTACTTGCTTTTGCCTCTTTTCAACGTACACGTTTTCTTGACTCCATACAAATTATCTTTGTCCATCCCTGTTTTGTTGCCAACTCTCCCCCTTCTGGGGCATGACGACCACATTGCGGGTACATACAGATACAGTAGAATAACACAGAGCTTAATGAAAGTCATGTACGATTTTAAAAACAAAAATAAACGTCCCCGGTTCCGAGTTAATTTAATTTCTGGCCAGAAGAACCGGGAAGTAACTGGCATCTTTTCATATCGTTAGGACTTACATCTAAGAATACTAAACATAAATATTACTTAATACTAATTTAACAAATGCTTGATGGCCGGATACATCCCTGAAAGGGTGAACAGCTCAAGACCACTAAATGATATTAACACTAAATATAACTTAAAGAAAAAAGAACCGACTACAACCAGTCATATTTGACATAGGTTTTCTCATGGATGGTCGGAACTGAACCAAATTTATATGGGTCCAAACGGGAACCACCAGCTTTCAAATAAAAAAAACATCTAAATCGGTTCACCCAGGCGAAAGTTCTGAAGTAACAAACATAAAAAATATAGACGAATTGAGAACATCCTCCTTTTTTGAAGTCGGTTAAAAATAAAAGGGTAGTTATAAAACCCACAGGTGCCCCTGTACCGTACTCCACCCGTATTCCAAGACACGTCTAACCATAGTGTTGAACAGTATGAGCATACTTTGAGGGATTTAAAATTCCTTTGTGGACCTTACAATAAAACAGCTGACTTCCTCTGATAGTAACGTCATGGTAATGAGGTGTAAAAGAAAACTGATCGTCGATGAGATTGATGAACTTCAAACGTGAACTTTGACTGTGATTTGTCAAATTCTTGCTTAGAACTGTCGCTTATGGGGGATTTGCACTGGTGATTAAAGTTGCTGCGATCTTTGCCTTGCGGCTAAAATCGACTGTCTGAATAGCATTTCGACTTGGTCGCAAGTGACAAAAGTCGGGTAGCATCCGAATTTTACGGTGACCAGTTTTGAGGAGATCAGTTGCAGACATGCAGTGAAGAGACAGAGTGATTCTTCATCTAGATTAATATGTCTATTGAAACACTATTAATAATTTATATTGTCAAAATAACGTGAATTGATAACAAAATGTAAAATAATATTCGTATTTAACCCATTACCGCCCTGAAGAATATTTACTCTTTAATTGGTTTTGACTTTTATTACCAAGTAATAGAGTTTAATAACTTGTCAGTCTCTGAGCACAGTGGGTGCTAATCTGTTAAGCCAGGACAAAATTTATCGGTCCAATCAAAGATAAAATTATTACACAACATCCTGTATCTTCGCAACTACATACGTGTAAGTATGTACATTCCTACATACATTGAAACTCTCGTTCCGCTCCACTGAATAGAAACTGCAACGTCCGAATGCAATGCGATATCTCTGCCAGTGTAACGGAACAACTCTACTTCCGGTTAAATTTCTAAAATTATATTTCCGCCAATAGCGAATGTCGCGCTTTCAAACGAACGAGCAAACCACGACAAATATTAAGAGTGTGTTTAAAATATTTTCGTATAGTTTCTGATCGTAAAATTATACACACATCAAAAGTGTCTAGGGATCAAGTACATTTTAGAAGATTGCAATCAAGAATATATTTTACTAAAACTGAATTCATTCATAATTTATTCAAAATGTGGTGATAAGCCATTGATACAGGCATGGGAGATTAGGTAGAAGACCAATCCAGAAGACTAGATTTGATTTAAATAAATTAGATTTTCTTTTTAGAGCTAAAAATGTTTTGATCCCTAGACACTTTTGATGTGTGTTCAATACATATGTAAAAGCACAAAAAATGTGACACCATTAATGGTCTATGCTTATTAAGCGACTCCGAAAAGGAACCTTTGTCCCATGTTGATGAAGATGTGGACATTTATATTTTTAATGACAGACAGCATAGCTTCAAAAAAGCAATAAAATCGAAGCTAACCTCAGCTAAGCTAAAACTTTGTTCATATTTTTTTTCTTGTTATTCGGCTTTGTTGTACTTACTAATTGATGTTAGGATACGCCGCTTATACCTACATGCTGTGGTAACCTGTAATTAAGTCAACGCTCGCCCATGTTTTTGTTTGTTATGTTTCTGTATTTTTTTTCTCTGTGTATGACTTGTTGGTTGTCCTAAATGAGCAACGCGGCTTCACCCGCTTGGACTTCTTTTATATTGCGGTATAAAGGAATATTTTTGTTTTCCCTCGGGAATATGATTTTTTCCGGGATAAAAGTACCCTATTATTTAAACCGGACTTCTAACTATACGTCTGCAAAATTTCAAAGCAATCGGTTCAGTAGTTACGGCGTGAAAGCAGAACAAACAAACAAACTCACTCCCGTTTATAATATTAGTAAGAAGTAAGATTTTTAGAGCATGTAAATAAAAACTTATTTAATTTTTTTTTACTTTTAATTTATTATATATTCACATACTAGTTCTGTTTAGATCTTTTTGGAGCAAGCATAAACTGTATTCAATAAAGTAGTTGGGGGACCCTATAACGGCGATGGGCTCACCTCCTGTCACGTTGGGTTAAATACGTTTGGTGTACTGTGGGTATTTGCTTGAGCAACTTCCTCTGCCCTACACCGCTTTGGGATTAAAAAAAGCCGTGATAAGTATTATTTAAGTAAGTAGTTTTCAGTAAAAAGATGTATGAATGTAGATGAAGCGAAAGGGGTATATCAGGACCGTGACAAATGGAGATCTGTAGTCTCTGACTACCCCTCTGGGAGAAAGGCGTGAAGTGTATGTAGTTTTCAGTATGTACACTTGAAGTTGTTGTAAGCTCCAGCCGCATACGAAGGGGATATGTTGTGAAGACTATATTAAATAACATTATGATATTACCTTATTCTTGTGCTTCTCTACTCTTTAAGCTGAAAACACACTGAATGTGGACGGTTTTATTATGTGATGCGTCCTGCCACGGCTTTGCACGGGTGCAATACTCATGTATCCTGTATAGGCAACGTGACAACTTTTAATAATTCGATACTACGGGCTGCATACACGAAAAAGAACCAAAGTCATCGACATAGCTCATCGTTTTAGCAAGCTGAAGTGGCAGTGGGCGGCCATATTAGCCGTAGAACCGATGACCGTTGGGGAAAACGAGTTCTCGAGTGGAGACCGCGTCTCGGCAACGGAGTGTAGGACGCCCTCAGGCAAGGTGGACTGATGATATACGCAAGATGGCTGGCAGAAGCTGGATGCGAGAAGCCGAAAACAGATCACAGTGGCGTGCAATTGGAGAGGCCTATGTCCAGCAGTGGACAAGTATGGGCTGATGATGATGATGATAATGATGCATAGAACATAAATTTATCTGTTGGTCTGTCACGGCGTCACAGAAGCGGTCTCACTCTCTCAAAAGACGCTCGCTCCGAAAGTCTACCTTTAGCTGTCATGGTACAGTTGTCGTCTTCATCATCAGCCACATAACGCCTACTGCTGGACGAGGGCCTTCCCCAATGATTTCCGTCATTTGTGGTGAAATGCCAATAATCGCCACGCTTGGCAGGCGGGTTGGCTATCGCAGTGGTGTTGTGGTTTAACTCATAGAGAGCGCTGCTGTCCGTCCTCTGGAGAGCTCCCTCCCTCGCCTCTTACGACCCTCCACGACGGGAAAAGTTTGGCTGGGACAGTCGTCATCGACCCATGTAAATATTTATTTTAATCGAATTGCATCCATCCACTCTTGTTAAAATGTGTACTCAATATTTTGCCAACCCTTTTCAAGGTAAAAATATTTATTTTTTCAGCGAGGTAAAACAATATTGATATTGCGAAGTGCTGGGCGTTTCCGCGGAAAACATGTAACAATGATTGATTGAGCATTTGTAGCTTAGTTGTCGAGTATCTGGCTTTGCATTCGGTAGGTTTTGGGTTCGAAGCCGCGAAAAAAAGAGGAGGATCTCAATCAGAGGGTTCTCAATTTTTTGTGTTTGTTACCTCAAATATTTTTTAATTGGATTTATTTATGAACTGATTTATTTGTTTTGGATCCATTTAAATACACACATCAAAAGTGTCTAGGGATCGAGAACATTTTTAGCTCTAAAAAATCTAATTTATTTAATCTTCTGGATTGGTCTCCTACATAATTCCCCATGCCTGTATCAATGACTTATCACCACATTTTGAATGAATTATGAATCAATTCAGTTTTTGTAAAATATATTCTTGATTGCAATCTTCTAAAATGTACTTGACCCCTAGACACTTTTGATGTCTGTACATTGCGTAGTTTTAAAAAAAGGACTAGTATCCTCAGATACAGATATCGATCGGCAGCTGACTTGTTTTTTATTACGTAATAATATGTTAAAAACAAATAACAAAAAGTCGTATGTCTCGGACGGTTAAAGGTTCATTGTCCCCAAACTTCTGCCAAAAGAACATTTTAATATAAAAGTTTCATTTGAACCAGAAATTCTTATTGTTCTTACATAACTTTATTGCGTACTATTTTTGCTATGGCACTTCATACTTATTAAATTATTTTAATACACTTTTTGATCCCAAAGCGGGGTAGGCAGAGGCACTTGCCAAGCAAATGGCCGCGGTTCCTTCTGCGGACCTCTACTCATCCGGCCCATTACATCACCCATATAAATCTCTTTCGTTAATAAACTTTCATCCATTCTCTCCATATGCCCAAACCACCGAAGCATGCCCTTCAATCTTGGTCACTACGTCTTCCTTCAAACCGCAACTTTCTCTATATCTATTCCTTATCCTGTCATTCAATGTCACGCCTTTGATGCTCCGCAATGACCGCGTTTCTACGGCATTGACTTTACTTTTATGATAACAACTTTCACAATGGCGACAATGCTAGAAAACGATTAAAAATACCATTCACATTAAAAATATCACCTACGCGTAGGTAAAAAATTATCTATTTCGTATGGCAATGGCCGTTTGGTGTCGGCGAATAGAAATACATGTGTCACCACTCCAGCCCATCCTTTCCCGTCATGGGGGTCGTAAGACGCGACCGAGGGAACTCTCCAGAGGACGGGCAACAGCGCTCTCTGTGAGTTATACCACAACACCACTGCGATCGCCAACCCGCCTGCCAAGCGTGCCGATTATTGGCATTCCACCCCAAATGACGGAAATTGTTGGGGGAGGCCCTCGTCCAGCACTGGACGTTATGTGCGGGTACTGATGTTTGGCGATGACAAAAAACAAGTTTCATTTGTCGTCATAGTAAAAGTTGTTTATTTTTACAACAACCTTTCTACAGCCATTTCTCGAGGTCCTTTTACAAGCAAGTACATTACATAATAGGAAACATAAAAAACACGTTTAGCTATTTTTTTTTAAATCATAACAAACCGTCGATATTAAACCTCTCCGAGTCCTCGAGAGAACTCTTTCAATCCAATATAAAAAGTTTCCACCGACGCAACGACTGGCTGCAAACAGTCAATGAGAAAAAAGTTGCGACACAGCTTGCAACCTCTTTTCTCGGCTCACAACAATGCAATGGCCGCGACAAGACGGCAACATTACAGAACTAGTCACTTAACTTAGTAATGCCAACATAAGAAACGTAAAGCTGTTCACTATAGAGCGGCGGGATTTCTTTGAAAGAAAAGTAAGCACGAGAGCGAAGCAGTCTCCCGTGGTTTCTCACTCGTGGTTATTGGAATGTGGTAACACTTATGACATTTCTTTATGGCAACTCTTGAGGGTTTCTCGTATAATTATTGCGGTGGGTTTTTGTGTTATTCACTCACTCATTGGATGACCGACCATTTTGACGTGACAACTTTTTACAACTCGGTACTACGACGGGATGCATGCACGAAAACGCCATCACGTGACAACGTGAAACATTACAACAATAGTTCAAATTCAAATCATTTATTTCATCATTATAAGTGCCATAACATACAGATATACAGTAGCATAACACAAAGTTTGATGAACGTCATTTATGACTTTAAAACAACAGTAATCGTCCCCGGTTCGAATTAATTTCTTTTACTGTCCAGAACCGGGAAGAAACTGGCATCTTTTCAAATCGCCAAGGCTTACTGCTAAGTATACTTAACATAAATATGACCTAGTAGTACAGTCGCTGGCGGAACGGGACCATTACGTCATCTTTTTCCTGCATGCAGCCAGTAGTGTGGAGTTATTAAACATTGTAACGTCAACAATAACTAACTTATTATAAAGGCCTACTTAGACCTTAGCTGAAAACTTGAAAACTTTTCCCAAAAAACCATTATGCCTACAATAAGGAAGAGCTATAGACATTATTCCCATCCGGAATCCATTATTTATTCAGAGTTGAGTTCTGTTCTTCCTCCGCAGTACCTAATGAACAATTGTGTTCAACTTATTTATTATTATTTATTTATACACTTCACGCCTTTAATCCCAAAGAGGGGTAGGCAGAGCACTTGCTAAAGCAAATACCCACGGTTCACCAAGCGTACTTAACCCAACGTGACAGGGGGTGAGCCCATCGCCGTTATAGGGTTCACACACCTTGTGGTGTGCGGGTTTCATCACGATGTCGTCCTTCACCGTTCGAGCGTTGCGTTGCGTATATAGGCTCTGAAAAAGAGTCCCATTGGTACACGTCCAGTAGCCGGACTCGAACCCGGGACCTCCCGGTTAGAAGTCAAGGATCCGATCAACTGTACCACAGACGCTCAATTGTGTTCAAGTTCCGGTTAAATAGGTACCTAATGAACAAGTGTGCTCCATCGTAGAGCACATCGCTGCTTAACATCAGGCAGGATGGTGGTCAAACGTTTTTGTCCGCTTCAGGGATGGATCAGCAAAATACCAGCTTGAGGCTTTGGACGCAATAGAGAGGCGTGCTAGAAGACCCATAGGTGACAACAGGCTGTTTGATGCTCGGCCACAAAGCATCCTAGAGCATCGCCGCAAGGTTGCGAGCCTGTCTGTCTTCTATCGGGTGCATTTCGGAGAGTGTGTTACGGAGTTGCATAACTTAATACCCCCATCGCGTTTTTACAACCAGGAGAACGGCAAAACGTCATCCATACCAGGTGGATTTTCCATTTACGCGAACCAAATAATTTGCGTCTACTTTCATAGTGCGTACCGCCAGGATTTGGAATGACTTGCCGTAGTCTGTGTTTCTGCTTAACATCAGGCAGGGTGGTGGTCAAACGCTTGTTCATAGTGATAAAAAAAGACTTCCTGGAGACGAGACGGTCTCCGTTCTCCAGTAGCTCCCCTATCACATCACTCCAAGAACGAAGTGAAAAGCACTGCACATAACGCGCTGCGAAATGTTCTAAACAAGCTTAGTCGCAGTAAGCGTGAGATAGCAACCAATCAGAGTGCAATATTTCTCTTTGTCGGGTCTTTCGTGAAGCGCGTGCTAAGGATGCAAGATTCAAGACCAAAATAATAGACTTCCTGGAGACGAGACAGTCTCCGCTCATGTAATCTCCGGGCTTTTTTTATACAGCCTTTTATTATCCGGAACAAAGCAAACACCCTCGAATAATAATGAAGCGATTTGGAAATAATGCTAAAGTCCTAACGACACTTCTTATTGGAATTAAAAAGTCGTCGAAACAAAATAATTTTAGAGAGAAAAAAAACGGTGTAACGATACGAAATATAAAAAAAATACACTTCACTTCACGCCTTTTAATCCCAAAGCGGGGTTGGCAGAGGCACTTGCTTAATAAGCAAATGCCCACGGTTCACCAAGCGTATTTAACCCAACGTGACAGGAGGTGAGCCCATCTCCGTTAGAGGATTCACACACCTTGTGGTGTGCGGGTTTCATCA
>SJJU01071069.1:0-13011 GCA_012932125.1 Conopomorpha cramerella | reverse complement strand
GTCTCAAAGTGGTACAAGTGTATCCACCGACCTCGACACACCCGGACGATGAGGTGGAGAACCTGTTCGATGATATATCGAGGGCCCTCCACTCCACTACTAAGACGCAGTACAGCGTTGTTATGGGGGACTTTAACGCTAAAGTGGGAGTACAGAATTGCAACGAATCGGCAGTAGGATCCCATGGATTTGGACCAAGGAATCATAGGGGGCAAATGCTAGTAAACTTCCTCGAACGAGAGGGGCTATTTCTAATGAACTCGTGGTTTAAGAAAAAGCCCCAAAGGAAGTGGACCTGGCAAAACCCCGATACTATGACCAAAAATGAGATCGATTTCATCATGACGAACAAAAAGCACATATTCAGAGACGTCTCTGTGATCAACAGGTTTATTACCGGTAGCGATCACCGACTAGTCAGAGGCTCTCTGAATATCAACTTTAAGGCTGAACGTGTCCGTCTGATGAAAACCAGGCTCCAACCAACCATGCTCCAAACTATAATGGGATCCGAAGCTTTCCAGCTAAGTTTGGAGAACCGATTCGTTGCCGTGGAAACCACAGCAGACGTGAACAAGAACCTCGAAAATGTGACTCGGGTCCTCAGGGAAGAGGGTACGAGATTTTGTGAAATGCAGCGTAAGGGCAGGAAGTCAAAGCTTTCCGGGGAGACTTTACGGCTGATGAAGGAACGACGTGAGAATCCACCCGTCACTTCGACCGCAAGGCGGGCTCTAAACCAGGAGATTAGTAAGCACGTGCGGCGCGACCTCCGATGCTACAATACTCTTTCAATAGAAAGAGCGATTGAGCAGAATCGGGGGTCAAAAGTGTTCGTACAATCTCTTGGAAGAAGCCACCTTGCGAAGTTGACCACAGCAAGTGGAGAAGTCGTCACTTCGAAGCCGTCGGTCCTTTCGGAGGTTGAAGACTTCTATGGCCAGTTATACGCATCGCATGCATCTCGCCCTGATCCCGAAAATGGGGACTCTAGAGCCACATTGACACGCCACTCCACCGAAGACCTGCCAGAAGTCAGTACTGGCGAAATTGAGATCGCTCTTAGACAGCTCAAAAACGGAAAAGCTCCAGGAGAGGATGGCGTTACAACAGAACTATTAAAGGCTGGAGGTAAACCGATATTGAGGGAGCTCCAAAAGCTTTTTAACGCTGTCCTCTTCGAAGGAAGAACTCCGGAGGCGTGGAGTAGAAGTGTGGTCGTCCTGTTCTTCAAAAAGGGAGACAAAACCCTGTTGAAGAACTATCGACCCATTTCTCTTCTAAGCCACGTCTACAAGCTGTTCTCAAGAGTGATCACAAACCGTCTTGCGCGAAGACTCGACGAATTTCAACTTCCGGAGCAGGCTGGATTTCGGAGCGGTTATGGCACCATAGACCACATCCACACAGTGCGGCAGATCATAGAAAAAACTGAAGAATATAATCTGCCCCTGTGTCTAGCATTCGTGGACTATGAGAAGGCCTTTGACTCGGTTGAGATCTGGTCCGTTCTGGAGTCTCTGCAGCGTTGCCAAGTTGACTGGCGATACATCCAAGTGATAAGATGCCTCTACGAGGCTGCCACCATGTCCGTCCAAGTACAAAATCAGCAGACACGTCCCATACCATTGCATCGAGGAGTGAGACAAGGGGATGTTATTTCCCCGAAATTGTTCACAAATGCAATGGAGGATATGTTCAAGACGCTGCATTGGAAAGGACGTGGCATCAACATCAATGGCGAACACATCTCTCACTTGCGATTTGCAGACGACATCGTCATCATGGCAGAAACGCTGCAGGACCTTCAACTGATGCTGAATGACCTAGCTGATTCTTCTCTACGGATCGGCCTACGGATGAACTTGGATAAAACCAAGGTCATGTTCAATGAACATGTTCTACCGGAACCGATTTCAGTACACGGCACCGTTCTCGAAGTTGTAAAAAAATACGTATACCTTGGGCAGACATTGCAGTTGGGTAGAAACAACTTCGAGGACGAGGTAAACAGAAGAATTCAGCTGGGTTGGGCAGCATTTGGGAAGTTACGTCGAGTCTTAACATCAGCGATCCCACAGTGCCTGAAGACAAAGGTCTTCAATCAGTGTGTCCTACCTGTAATGACATACGGAGCTGAGACGTGGACACTGACGGCACGGCTGGCCACAAGCTCAAAGTCGCACAGCGTGCTATGGAAAGGGCTATGCTCGGCGTTTCTCTGAAGGATCGAATCAGAAATGAAGTGATCCGACAGAGAACCAAAGTCATCGACATAGCTCATCGTTTTAGCAAGCTGAAGTGGCAGTGGGCCGGCCATATTAGCCGTAGAACCGATGACCGTTGGGGAAAACGAGTTCTCATGGAGACCGCGTCTCGGCAAACGGAGTGTAGGACGCCCTCAGGCAAGGTGGACTGATGATATACGCAAGATGGCTGGCAGAAGCTGGATGCGAGAAGCCGAAAACAGATCACAGTGGCGTGCAATTGGAGAGGCCTATGTCCAGCAGTGGACAAGTATGGGCTGATGATGAAATGCGAGAAGTTAAAAAAAAAATGTTTTCATCACCATACAAAATAGACAATTTCTTGCCGCGGAAGATGACTTTGTCTATGGGACTTTTTTTCATTTCCCCGCATTGTCGCCACTTTAAATTGACTAGCTCAATAACGTTTCTAAGACCAATGCTTGAGGGCCGTTTACACTCGGTATTTACTTCTAGAATTCCCACGGGAACGGATGAAACTGCGCGACACTGTATATAGGTACAAGCTAAATAACGAAGCCTAACACAGATGTTCAAGTGAAACATATACAGATGTTTGTTCACCATGGTTGGAAATGATTCGCACTTGCCAAGGTCGCTGCGACATACCCACATACATACAAACACATTCAAAAGTAATTTACCATCATTATAATACTAAGCAACACTGTGTAGAGTTTAACACTTGCCACTGTAAATTACTGGAATAGTTATTTCATGGTTCAAATGTTTTCATTTTAAATGTAATGTAGGCATTTTAGACAGTTAAATATTCTAAAATGGATTGTCAGAAACCTATTTTAAAAATCCATGAATTATTGAGTCTATAAAACGTTCGTTTAACTACAAGAAGGTAAGTTATTTTTAGAGGAAACAGCTGTGTATGTAGGTACCTAGTGCACACCTTACACAGCCGGTGGAAACTATCGATCGATTGTCCTCCCATCTTTCATACCATAGATACATACATACAATGTAGGACAAGTTCAAGTTCAGAGTAAACAGTAAACGATAGCAGTCAGGACCGGCATGTTTTGCTAACAGCTCGATATTGCAACTACCTCTAGGAAATCACTTTTGTCCACTACAAAAGATAATAAGGAAAAACCCACAAAGGCACATTATTTACCTACTAAACGATTTGTTTACATTTTTACTTAAAAAAAAATCTATCTGCGCGTCGCGCGACTGGGACGTAAAAAAAAACGGAATTAAACCTAGTCGTATTATTACGTAAATCATTATCTATTGGAATGCGATGGATTTATTCAAATATTCCACTATTTGCATGAATAATTTAATGAGGTTTGTTTGAAGATACGTAATAGATCGTCAACCGTGATTAAAAACGAGTTTAGTAGAGTACCAACTGCTTAGTTATTTTAAGTATTTAAATTAAATTCAATCGGTAATAACAACCGATGTAATTGTGAACACATGCCAAAAATAATAGGCAACGATAGTTCTTATCTAGTTAATCTTATCTTTTGTATAATATCTACTAGAGCAAAACAGTTTTAAATTAAGTCAATATTAGATCAAACAATAAGTTTGGAATAGCCGTATTATAAATTCATGTCACAAATAATAGGTACCCAATAAGCATTGAAATAAACTAACTACCTACTTATGAACCCACTTCTTACGAATAAAACGTAAAATATTGTATCAGAGGGAATGAACAAACCGACCTATTTTTAGAATAAATAGTTTGTTTTGTTAGTCAGCGAGAAGCCGCCAATACACAATAGTGGGATGGCAGGTAAACGAGGGGAGGGTGGGCACGCAACAAGGAAATTCGGGAACTTTCTAGAATGCGAAATGTTCAAATATAGGCAAGGCTGACATTCTTAAAGTACCTATTATCAACTCAAGGATTTTTGCGTGCAGGAAACTTGCATTTCTGCTAACGTGCAGTGCAGTAGCGAGATCGTAAAATGTGTTTGCAAATACTATTTCTGGGAGAACACGCACCGGCCACGACATCGCGCATTGTTTGATCACAAGATGAATAACACCGACCCCACAAACCAGTTGTAGGAATAATAAATAAACCTCGCGTTTACTCAGTAACTACACGGTGGGTATTTAATCTCGTGTTTTTAACATCTCGCGTTGAATGTTATTTGTTGAAAAAAAAAAAAATAAACTTTTTCCGGCGTTTTACAGTCCCGTTTTAATTCACTTTTTCACCACGAAACATTCATCTTTCACTTGTTTATTCATTATTTCATTAAAACTTGAACACCAAACATAACTAAGGCGTCGTACTAACCTGGCCTTTCTCTCTAACTCCCCGGTCTTTTCATTTCTCTTGAGTATAAACGGCAGCCGGTTGGACACGACGATCATACTGCCCTTGCTGTTGCACGCGGCGCGACTGACAACCACACTACAATTCGCACTCATCTTGGCGTTCAATCACTGCTGGAACCTTCGCTGCTGGGGCGCATGCGCCGGTTAGAAAGAAACAGAAAAAAAAAACAACGAATGTCAAATTGTTTCGTTCGTTCGTTCACTGTTTTGGTCTGCGTTCGCAGAGTAGTATCAGTTGATGGCGCGGGCTGTATGCATCATTAGCGGCGAGCGGAGGCGGACTGTACCGCGCGGCCTGCCCGGTACAATATATAGACTACGGGAGGACGCTGCAGGGCGAAGTTCGAGGCGCAGACAGCGAAGTCCGTAGCGGGTTATCATTGCTGACCTGCCGCCGCCGCCACCGCCCGCCGTCGTCGCTGCCTCCGCCTCCCCGGGCTCAGCTCCTCCGTAGCCATGATACCCTGGTATAAGGCAACTATTCATTTGCATCGCATGTATTGTTTTGCCACGTAGAATGAGATAATGCGCGTCGTCTGCCGATGGCATTGATTCGTTCAACAGTCGTGCGTGTACACACGTGACCGGGGGATAGGCCGAGCGGGTCTGCGGGTCTGCGGGACGGCGGCGGCGAGCCCCACTGGTTAGTGTATCTCTCGTTTATTAAGTTAATGACCCGATGCTTTTATAGACTTCATTGTCGACCACGTTCACAGGGACTAGTTGCTTGCTCTTAAGTAAGTACGTACATCTCTGTCTTAATACATATTGCTTTTGTTTGTGATATTACAGTTGCGTTTAATTATTTTGTAAAACTATAATAACATATATCTATAGGTACTCTTCTTTAACTTTCCCGTATCTTATTTTAAAAAATATATAATTTTAATATAATATATAACGTATTTTATTTTAATCTCTTTTATTTTAACGTCTGATGCTCGGTAAAGTTATTTTGTTATTGTTCGCAAAGTCTGACGGCGTTCATATTTGGAAAATTTATACAAATAAAATTTAGAATACCTACTTGTACTACATACATCAAAAGTGTCTAGGGATCAAGTACAATATAGAAGATTGCAATCAAGAATATATTTTACAAAAACTGAATTCATTCATAATATTCAAATTGTGGTGATAAGTCATTGATACAGGCATGGGGAATTAGGTAGGAGACAATCCGGAAGATTAGATTTGATTTAAATAAATTAGATTTTTTTAGAACTAAAAATTCTTGATCCCTAGACACTTTTGATGATTGTACTTGTACTTCTTGGAATTATTCTGGATTTTTACGAATAAAATTAGTTTACGATATTTATATCTTCCCATTGTAATATTTTTTATCTTTTGCCTGCTGTAAATGCGATTCTGTAGGTAGGTATTCTGTTTATGTCTCTGTAATCATAATAAGTATCATAATTTATAAGTAAATAGTGGACTCGACAGACGTTGTCCTGTCTTAACTATTAATATGAAGGAATATAAAATTAGTATAACCTCCAGGGTGGCCTGTGCCCAGCAGTGGATGTCACGAAATATAAACTATCCTACATCTCAAATTGGACGTAATTACATATAAACGCCAACTTTTGTGAATATCGGTAGCCTTGGTGAAGAGTTCATTGGGAACAAGCATCATGACACTGGATTTTTATATACTAAGACATATAATAGGGTAAAACTATCCGAAATGTAGCGTTTTTGCTCCAAATGACACGATGGAAACCTACGCAGTCGACCTCGTGTTGAAGGATGCTCAACTTGTAAGTAGTGTTTAAAGAAAAATAATAATAGGAAAAGAACCGGTTAAAATATAAACGTATTTTAATTTTAGAGGAAAATGCTAATTTCTTTGTCACTGTCAAAGGTTCTCTTAAGTTAGATAGGTACCTGTACCTAGATCGATAAATATTCAGAGTTCACTACCTATATAATAGAGCTTGCATTGAAACGACCAAAATATCTGTAGGTAAACCTACCTAGAATTAAAAAAATCGTACGTCACTCGTAATCACTGAGTGCCGGCGGAAGAGCAGCGTCACGGGTAACTGTGTCTTGATGCTGAGCCGGAGTCTCCTCTACGCTGACAAGCACAGCCACACCGTGGCTATTCATTTGTGATTGTGTATTTTATTTTTTCATATTGTTTTCTTTTATGTGTGTGTAATTTGTGCTTGTCAGAGAAAATAAATGTCTTGTCTTGTCTTGTACGTGGACCTAAAAATAACCCATTTTTTAATGAAAGGCGCACAGACATTATAACTTAATAATTAGGGCGTATACAGAAAGAAAACTGGTAACCGGTGCCGTTCGGTAAATCCTTAGAAATGAAGTCGGCGCTGGTAGCCGGCGCAGACAATATTCAGTACAATGTCCCGATAAGCGCTGGTTACCAGCTTTCTCTCTGTATACGCCCTTAGAAATAATCTACCGGGGTTTCTGCTTCGTGATTCACGGTGGTAACCAGACTCGGAACCGTATGGAAGGAGCCGGGAACTATATTCTGACATACAGGGTACAGGTGACACCTTTTAGGACGCCTCCTACTCCAGGCAGGGGACCGCAAAGTACAATTGATACAGTCAGCGCTAAAGTGGCCTAAGTCACAGTTTTTAATACTCCAATTTATATAAGTACTTCGTAAATTTACTACTAACATGTTAATTTACCACTTATAACGATGAAGAAATAAATGATTTGATTTTATTACGGCTAATTAGGGTGTTGATTTACACTAGCAAAACACATAGAACTTTACCTCTGTGTGAAATACATCAGGAGCTAAGTATAGATACTAACCGAAGAGCCAAAATTACCTGATACTTTAATGGTTGCTAGAAAAAAAAAACGAGATAGTTCGATAATTTAATATCAGTTCAGTCGAGGCCACAGTTCAAACACTTCGAGTATAAAGCAGTTCCAGAACTTAGGTAGGTAATATCAACGAATAGGTACCTATTAATACTTGTTCTTGACACTAAAAGATACAGAGCACATTCTCATAGGCATACTGATGAACAAATTAGAGCTGTTACAGCCATCATTATGCAGTAGGTACTAGTGGACTCGACAGACGTTGTCCTGTCTTAATTATTAATCTCTAATACACACATCAAAAGTGTCTAGGGATCAATAACATTTTCAGCTTTAAAAATCTAATAATTTATTTAAATCAAATCTAATCTTCTGGATTGGTCTCCTACCTAATTCCCCATGCCTGTATCAATGACTTATCACCACATTTTGAATAACATACATACATACATACACTTCACGCCTGTCTCCCAGAGGGGTAGGCAGAGACTACAGATCTCCATTTGTCACGATCCTGACATACCCCTTTCGCTTCATCTACATTCATACATCATGAATAAATTCAGTTTTTGTAAAATATATTCTTGATTGCGATCTTCTAAAATGTACTTGATCCCTAGACACTTTCGATGTGTGTATATAAAATTTCCATGTCACAATGTTAGTTACCGTACTCCTCTGAAACGGCTTTACGAAATTTTATATGCGTATTCAGTAGGCCTGAGAATCGGCTATTTATTTTTTTATGCATCAACCAGTTGTATTTCTCCCAATACACATGGGGGTACAAAAGCAACTTATTGTGGCAAAACGAATGTTTGCCGGGACAGCTAGTATGAATATTAAATTAGTATAACCTCCAGGATGACCTGTGCCCAGCAGTGGATGTATTTTTTTTCTTAAATAAATACCTTTTGCTGTCATTAATAAGCACAACAAAGGCAAATTAGCGAAATAGGTCCATTAACATACTTCTTTAGAACTGAACGCAAGACCACATCGTAGACCACATCGCTGTTTAACATCAGGCAGGATGGTGATCAAACGCTTGTTCATAGTGATAAAAAAAAAACTTAAATATATTGACACTAGCAAACCCGGCGAACTCCGTTTCGCCACCAGATGGGTTTGTTTCGTTTACAACATAAAAGCGGTATGTTGAATTTTTCCTGAATTTTCTTTGCTATAAACCTCACGGAGCCCGAGACCTTTCCAACGAATGCAAAACCGTGGAAATCGGTTCGTGAGTTCTGGAGTTATAGCGTCAGGGAGGAAAACCCGACTTATTTTTATATAGTAGACTAGTGGACGCCCCGCGATTTCATTCGCGTAGTTTAGTACCTGCATCCTATATTTCAAGCGTCTAAGTTGAGCGGTTTATCACACAAAAGTTTTTTCCCGGTAACTCCCGTTCCCATGGGAATTTTCCAATAGCCTGTTGCACCTAAGCTTTAAGTGTACTAAGGTACCTGCATGCTAAATTTCAAGCGTCTACCTTGAGCGGTTTAGATTTTTCATACAAACGTTTTATCCCGTTAATTCCCATTCCCGTGGTAATTTCGAGAATTCCTTCCTTAGTGCACCCCTATGGTACCTAAGCTACGTCCGTTCCAAATTTCAAGTCCCTACGTTTAGCCGTTTGGGCTGTGCGTTGATATGTCAGTCAGTCAGTCAGTCAGTCAGTCATTCAGTCAGCTTTTCTTTTTATATATTTAGATTAACCAGGGAAGAACCGCTTTGGTATTTCGTATAATTGGGTACATAACTAACACGTAGGTTGGTGACAGTCGGCCAAGAAATGGGGAATTTTCTTCGACGTTTTTCTGACACATTTTTTATTCAGACTGTTACTGTCAAACTTCGTCTGGAAAGTATGACAGTAATGTCAGTTCTCCACCCGTAAATCTGTCAGAAAAACGTCAAAGAAATTAATTCCCCACTGTTGTCTCAGTTTTGATGACACTTCCTGTATAACTAAAACATCATTATTGATAAATCTATCTTATGATAGAGTTGTTAAATTCAATGAACATTAATGTCAAATGATATTCATACGAACTCAATATTGTTCATCTAAATATATATAAAAGGGAAAGCTGACTGAATGACTGACTGACACATCAACGCACAGCCCAAACGGCTAAATGTAGGGACTTGAAATTTGGTACGGACGTAGCTTAGGTAACGTAGGGGTGCACTAAGAAAGGAATACCATAAATTCCCACGGGAACGGAAATAAACGGGAAAATACTTTTGTATGAAAAATCCAAACCGCTCAAGTTAGACGCTTGAAATTTGGGATGCAGATACTACTAAATTACGGCGTCCACTAGTCGGGTATATAGGCGTGAGTGGACTCTACTCTCCATTCGTGAGCACGACGCATGCAACTGCGTCGAAACATCGGGTAAAATAACAAAGGTAAACTCGAGCTTGTCTTTGAATATTCGCGCCTATATACCCGGTGAACAATATTGAGTTATAATGTCTGTGCGCGTTTCATTAAAAAATTACATTCACGCGAGTTTCAAACTTATGGTGGTACTTAGACCAGATTCTTGGCCGATTGTACAAAGTCAAAGATTAAAAACTTTACTGCAAGTACACACGTCAAAAGTGTCTAGGGATCAAGTATATTTTAGAAGATTGCAATTAAGAATATATTTTACAAAAACTGAATTCATTCATAATTTATTCAAAATGTGGTGATAAGTCATTGATACAGGTATCGGGAATTAGGTAGGAGACCAATCCAGGAGATTAGATTTGATTGAAATAAATTAGATTTTTTTAGAGCTAAAAATGTTCTTGATCCCTAGACACTTTTGATGTGTGTTTATTTAGGTGTTCAGTAGTTATCGTGTGAAAGAGTAATGTATACAAACACACATCCACCCAAGCATACTTTTGTGTTTATAATACTGATACTGGTAAGATACCTATAGTTTATAGGAGGTATGTTCCACAGAAGATTCGTTAAGAATCATAAAACTGGATACTATGCGCTATGTAGAGGTAGAGACAATAGAGCACAGTTTTTAAGTTCACTGTCTGTCTAGAGACAGTAGACAGTGAGTTTTGAGGGAAGACTTTTTTAGGGAATGAGCAAAATAGTGGCGTCAAAAGTATTCGAAACCGGAGGTGATGTCTGAAAAAATTTATGAATGTAGATGAAGCGAAAGGGGTACGTCAGGACCGTGACAAATGGAGATCTGTAGTCTCTGCTTACCCCTTTGCGAGACAGGCGTGAAGTGTATATTAAAAGGCGTAAAGTGTATAATATATCCCTCATTTATTGCAACAACGGGATATCTCACAATATTTTGTTATTGTGAAAAGAGTCCTTAGTAAATGTAATAATAAGATTGTTATTTCAACCGTATCACATTTTGAGATGTCGCGTTGTTGCTGTAAATGAGCGAATTATGTCGCACATTTAGAACAAAAGTGACACATAACAAAATGTGTCATTTTATGAAATTGAACCTTAATATAAAACATACAAAACTTAAATTACAAAATCGGCATGTTTCGTATTGGGTCCTTTTTGTTCTAACTATGCGATGTGTCCCTCCCTCCCTTTTCACTATCTGTACGCAGGTTTACAAAAACACACTTTATTGGAGAATATTCAGGGCCCTTGTTTCTCTTAGTTACGACAGATGGCGCTAGCTGTCCCAGGTGGATAAATGTCAAAGAAATTACTAATTTCAAGCAGTCAGTATTGAAGGTGACAGCAAATTTTTTTATTGTTTGTTTACAAGTTACAAAAGTGTCTGAATAATAAAGAACTTACCCAAATAATAATAAACATGCTAAAATATAACTGACAGAAGCCACCCTGGTAGGGATCCACCCCTACCAGCGACATCTAGATAAGAAATTTAAAAAAAAAATATTAAAAAAAATACACTTCACGCCTTTTAATCCCAAAGCGGGGTAGGCAGAGGCACTTGCTAAAGCAAATGCCCACGGTTCACCAAGCGTATTTAACCCAACGTGACAGGGGGTGAGCCCATCGCCGTTATAGGGTTCACACACCATTGTGGTGTGCGGGTTTCATCACGATGTTGTCCTTCACCGTACGAGCGTTGCATTGCGTACGTAGGCTCTGAAAAAGAGTCCCATTGGTACACGTCCAGTAGCCGGACTCGAACCCGAGACCTCCCGGTTACGTTAAGTCAAGTATCCGACCAACTGGACCACAGACACGAAATTTTTGTAGTTTGAAAATTTCCCATTGACGTAGATATAGTCAATATAGAGAGAGAACACAATACTCATAATAGGTATGTGTAGAATAAGTGAGGTATATTTGAACAGAACGGACCATACCAGTTCCCGTCCCTGACCCTAAAATGAGAATTGTCCTACATTCCGTGATCATTTTTACCTTCTTTTGGCAGAGTAGGCCAATAGGCCGCGCACGACCAGCCATCGAGACTAATAATTTACTTACGAGCCGTTTTCTTTTTAAAATAATGCATTGTATCCCGATATATGTACATCATTTTCATTTTAAATTAAAGAGTTAGTTGCTTTTTTAAATAGAAGAAAGAAAAATCTAGACAAAACGAAATAGTTACCTTTTGAGATTAACTTAATAATTAATTTATTAAAAGGCGTAAGACGATAATATGTTGTAAGTAAATTTTATCTAAAATCACTAATAAATTTTACAA
The DNA here is from genome assembly GCA_012932125.1 of Conopomorpha cramerella. Taxonomy (NCBI): domain Eukaryota; kingdom Metazoa; phylum Arthropoda; class Insecta; order Lepidoptera; family Gracillariidae; genus Conopomorpha; species Conopomorpha cramerella. Next base: position 929 of record SJJU01071069.1, on the reverse strand, counting down.
CGCAGTGTTACCCACGGTGTATTTAATTTCTATGGGGTTTTCGGGGGAACAAAATACATGTTACAGCAATTTCCCTGATGATCGATTAAGTAGTTATCGCTTTTTCCAGCACATTAACATTAGCCACAGACAGTGTACCAATGTGACTCTTTTTCAGAGCCTATGTACTCAACGCAACGCTCGTGCGGTGAAGGACAATATCGTGATGAAACCCGCACATCAATGTGTGAACCCTATTGGCTATGTGCGCGACGGTGGCGACGCGTAGCGTCTACAACATTTGCGGAAGCTGTACAATAATAACAATGTAAATATTGTTAGTTTTCTTTGCAAATACAAATAAAACTAAAGATTAAAATAGTATTGTTGACAATATTTAAGTGACATTTATTCAATAGTTTGTAAAATTACCTAATATGATAATAAAAACCGTTTGAAACTACTACACATAATATTAGTTTCCAACCACAAACTGAGATAAAAAACAATCAATTAGTATTAGCCGAGCATGTAAGAACGCAACACGATAAAAAGTTAACAACGCAACAACAGTCATGGCCCCCATTTCTTTGCTTTGATTTTGTACTGCAATCAACCTTTTGATAGCTGATCATCCGCACTTGTTTCCAATTTCTGCCGTGTTGTGCGCTGCGGTCGTTATTTGTCTGCCACTACTCGCTTTGCACATTGACCCCCTGTCACGTTGGGTTAAATACACTTGGTGGAATTTGATTTAGCAAGTGCCTCTGCCTACCCCGCTTTGGGATTGAAAGACATGAAGTGTTTGCCATTAACGCGAACCAAACGGTTTGCGTCCACTTTCATAGTGCGAAGCGCCAGGATGTGGAACAGTCGGAGTCTGTGTTTACTGCGCAGTACAGTCTGAAGGTCTTCAAGTCGCGGGTGAATAGGTACCTTCTGAACAAGTG
>SJJU01071068.1:0-80982 GCA_012932125.1 Conopomorpha cramerella | reverse complement strand
TCCACTGCCACTGCAGTGTGCTAAACCGATGAGCTATGTCGATGACTTTGGTTCTCTGTCGGATCACTTCATTACTAATGTGATCCTTCAAAGAAACACCGAGCATAGCCGTGTCCAGTCTCAGCTCCGTATGACAGTACGGGTAAGACACACTGATTGAAGACTTTTGCCTTCAGGTACTGTGGGATCGCTTATGTTAAGACTGGACGTAACAACCCAGCTGAATTCTTCTGTTTACCCTAGAACATGTTCATTGCACATGACCTTGGTTTTATCCAAGTTCATTCGTAGGACCTGCAGCGTTTCTGCCATGATGTCAATGTCGTCTGCAAATCGCGACAGAGAGAGATGTGAGATGTGTTCGCCATTGATGTTTATGTCCTTTCCAATGCAGCGTCTTGAAATATCCTCTAGTGTATTTATGAACAATTTCGGGGAAATAACATCCCCTTGACTCACTCCTCGATGCAATGGTATAGGATTTGTCTCCTTGTTTTGTACTTGGACGCATATAGTGGCAGCCTCGCATAGGAATCTTATAACCAATGAACTTGGCAACGCTGGCGAGACTCCAGAACGGACCATATCTCAAGCGAGGATTGTAATCCATTCGGTTCGGTGTTACCATGTAGGTTGCTGTTCAGATTGGGTTCAGATCGGGTTCTTTGCACTCGGTGTCTCTCCCTGTCCTGGCTTAGGCGAGACTCAAGATGTACAGACGATTCTCCAGTTTTATCAGCTCTATGTCAATTCCACTCCTTGTTGCGGCGAGACTTACGCCCTACAGCCGATTCTCTTTATCTATCCACCCTATATTTATTCCGGAGCCTCCTGAGGCGAGGCTCACGTTCCATTGACAATTCTTCCGCTCTTGCTAAACGTGATCTTTTGGCATTCAGTGTACTAATTAAACCACGACGTCTTCCTGACATTTATGGTTTACATTGTTTAACATATAGGGTTTCATTATGGTTTATTACCAAAAACTATACCTACCTTATTTAACCTATATTATGATTTTCAATAATTGAAACTACTTAAAAATTTACTCTTTCTATTCACTCAGATGTGAAATGAACAAAATTTTTGTATTAGATTATAATTGTGTGAGAAAAATATTGTTTTGTGTTACTGTATGTGAATAAAGACTGTCTTAGAATATCCAAAATATTAAGCACGGATAAGGATATGGACGCATAGATGCATGTAATCGCTACGAATCGTATAGCCACCGCCGGTGCCGCCACCGCCGCAGTGGGCTGAAATCGCAAGGTTTGGACTTAAGGGCTGATTTGTACATTTATTGATTATTGGCAGTATTTAACACATTGTCATGTTTTTAAATATTTTTTAACGTTAATAGTTGTAAAGATATGGCATTTAAAATTTTGTATGGAGAATTTTTTTAAATATTTAAGTCATTGGACTCAAAAACACAAAAAAATAAATATGAACACGAAGAAGTGACTATCACATAACAAATAACTATTGGTTTTATGTAAAAAATAACGGTGTAACACCACCCGCCCTTTGTGTCCCACCACCCGGCAGCATCAAAAACTATCACATCCTTTACAGTGAGATAAAGTCCAAAATTTTTATTGAGCTAAGTGGTGAGAAAAAAAAAGTTGTGTGTGTGTGTGAAAAATATTGCTACAATATTAATAGAAAGTGGATCAGTGCTTACAGTATAGAAGATGTGTTCCAAATAAATAATTGTCAATGGTTGCAATCAAATATAATTTGGACAGATTTTATAAAATCTCTTAACGGAGGATCATGTACTCCAGCCAGAACCCAGTACATCTGCTCAATTTGTATCACCAGCAAAGGTGTCTATTGGTGTGTCTACTGAGCTAAATCCTAGAAAGCCTTATTGTGTGCTAACTCCTAAGCAAAAAAAGGCGAGCTGAAAATTTTAATTTGTCCTGGAATGAATAATTAAAATATGCATATTGTCAGCAGTTAGGTGAAATTGGAAATACAGATATAGCAGATATACTGGAACACTTACAAGAGAATCCACAAAATGTGAAAAAGTGAAAGATACGATATAAGTTCAAGAAAAGAGTACATAATTTTCTCCGGGCGAGTCCTTAGGTTTATTGTTATCTCTAAAACTGACCAAGTGGCAATACAATACTTTAAGAAAATGTATCATAGAAAAAGGGCAGCGATATATTTTCATCTTACTATCACGTACAACGGGCTAAGCAGGATTGCTATCCACCCAAGGACTCAATAACGGTGACGAACATTTCAGCTAGAATAAAATTACAAGCCCTTCTTGATATAACGGTAAGAAGGATACTGATGTCAGTCATTATCGATACCGATTGTTCAGAACTGACACTATTCTAAAAGTTTCGATTTGATGGTGCTTCAAGCCAATTACAAACAACAAACCCAAACAGATGGCGAAAATCAATATTATGATTCAAGCATATTCATGGGAAGCGTAGTACCAATCAAATTAGTGTGCGGGGACCCAATTGTATGGGTAAACGATTCCCCAACTACACCATATAGGTGCCGCCCTCTCTTTTTTGAAATTGTTAAAGAAAACAAAATTACCATATTGCGGGAAAAAAATGCAATAGAGGCAGAAATTGAAAAATCGGTGAAAACGGAATTTAGAGAGAATAAGATTTCTCACACATTATTATTTACAATGATAGATACTCTAATACTAGAGATAGCCACTCCAACAGAAATAAATAATCTGGCCTTGATAACGTCCAAAACAGTTGATCCAGATCTTATACGGAATATCCTCGTTGATGAAATGCATTCTCCATATAGCATATCGATTAACCATATAGCATATCGATTAACCATAAAGTCATGATCTGTAAAAGGAGAAAACAAAGACATTGTGGAGAACAGAAACAAAGAAATCCAAGGAAAGTTCAAAGATAAAATGGGACTTTAGGTTGATGTTATCCAACAAGGTCACGGTGCAACCAATGATGGAAACACTGCCAGAAGATTTTTTGCCAATCCCACCATAACTGCTGAGATAACAGGTGTAAGCGAAGAGCTGAATCAGGGGTTTTCTATCATTTTGAAAACAATTTCGTCAGGTAACCGCATTGACAGCTAAATTTCAAGAATATGCTGGAGCCACCATGAATCTATATTTGGAACTGTTTAGTTAGTATTACTTGCCATCAAGTGTTCATAAAGTTCTGATTCATGGTACAGCTATAATCGAGAATTCTTAGTCTTATACCTATCGGACACTTATCGGAAGAAACAGACTAAGCAAGAAGAAACAAAGATTTTCGTAGGTATCGTGAACACCATTCGAGGAAATGCAGCAGAAAAGCCACAAATGAAGAAATTCTGAACAACTTGTTGACAAGTTCTGACCCACACCTTTCAACAATACGGCATAAGCTCCGTAAAAAGCATAAAATATTGCCAAAAGAAGTAACAAACTTGTTAATTTTTTTAAATATATTTGAAGACGATGAGCGGGATAATTTTGAATTTGTTAGTATAGACAGTTTTGAAACTGAAGAATTTTTAGACAATCTTGACACAAAGTGGATTAGGCCTGTAAGGGGAGACCACTTTAAAAAACGCGCCAAGTTCTTAACCTCTAGGGTGGTGTGGAATAAAGAACATAAAAACCATAATAGTGATAAAATCGAGGAATATCGAGGCACGCCTACAGGCGTAAAAATAGAAGAAAAATATAAGGTTTCCACTTATGAAAGCGATTTTTTGAGAAAACTTGAAAATTACGAGATACAAATGTATCTCGTAATTTGGCACACTGAAAGTTTTGCACTTCTGATTTCGTTAGTGTTGAATGTGAATTTCGAATCGTATATTTTTTTAAACATTGATCTTTGATTGATATAAGAAAAAAAAAATCAAAATCATCTGTCATTCAATAACAGCCCAATCTTTGGAAACCTAGAACACTTCTGACCTACTACCCCTGTTGTCCCTTACACATCCAGAAATAATATCGAAGAAGTATAGAATGCTTATTAGTAGATATATTCTGATAAATAATTATTGTAACTTTTTAGAAGATACTAAAGATTTTTATTTATGAATTAAACAGAATGCTATCCGCCACAGGCTTCGTCAATATGCTTAAAATACGTGGGGACAAATAAATATCCGCACAAGCTTCGTCAACGCGAGATAACACATAAAATATAAAGGTAGGTAGGAAGGCTCAAACATTGAAAATCTCCAAGTAATCCCTCCCCGAGTCCTGTGGCAGGGTACCCAGGACACTAGTGGCATTCCCCCGCTGTATGGCTATGCTTATCCTTTGACCCAGGTATAAGCCAGCTCTAGGGTCCCCAGAAACATCAACTAGCCGCGTACACAATTGCTTATAGAGTGTCCGAGCTTCATGGCCCCATGTTCCAAATGTTTCCACGGCGAAGGGAACAAATGAATATTCGCTAGGCAAATCAGCGTATTTGCGTTTCTTGCCCATTTCCGCGCTAGTTGCCGCTGAACCTGCTCCCCTTGCAGATGCCATGACGTGGCATGGAGCAACGGTGTCTACACAGGTAGCATCCCAAACCATAGGCTGACCATTTGACCAGGGTATCAGGGTCATACCGTCCGGTCTTTTGCCGTCACTTCTCACGATGCCACTTGGTTCCAGTACCGATGGAACGCCAACACTAACTAGGGCTCGTCGCAAAATGTCATTTATGGCTGCATGCCGCGAAATTCTACCTGCGCTGCGCTGACAAGACAGGCCATGATAGCCTAGTTTGTCCACAGACACTCCACAGCAACATCTATGTGGCTCATTTACTGGTACACCCAGGCGCAAACCAATAGACAGAGTGAAGGTGCTCCTGTCCAGAAGTGTGCCGATAGTCCTAGACGGTACTACTCGTAACCAATATCCCGACTCCGCTTCCAGACAGGATAACAGTCGAGCTCTTTGGGCGGGATCTGTAGCCCGCGACAACAAATTTCGACTTACGCCTTCGCAAATTGGTGTATCCCATTGCTTTTGCGCGTTTTTTGACTCTGGTAAAATTGTTGCCTCAGTGGAAAGGCGCCAAGCGTTTACTGCTTCTGAAGAACCCGCAATCTCTACGTCACCTAGCGACGGGCGCAAAATACTACCACAGAGATCGCGGATACTATGGACCGAAGACAGAAATGCCGGCAAAGCCACGCCAGAGATATTGCGAATACCTAGACCTCCGAAACGCACAGGAAGGCAGGCCTGAGTCCATGAATCAGCAGTGAAAGAACAGTTTAAAATGTTTGTTAAACATTCCCTCAACAGCCTATCCACGTTCTCAATAAGAGCCTCATGCTGCCATATGCTGGAGCAACGGAGAGCATATGTGAACTGAGGAACAAAAAGACAATACCTCATTATTGTGAAAGCCAAATGAGGGGGTAATTGTTCGAGTCGTTTCGTTGTCGATTTAAATTTTGTAATTTGTTGCTCCAAGAAAGAGGGCACTGATTCACTGCAGAGTGGCGCTCCCAAAAGACGAATAGAAGAACTGTCCACAATTTCTATGTTGGGATCCACAAGGCAGAAGTCCTGCAAGACAGCATCTCTTTCCGTCTGTCCTAAAGAAGGATTAATGAATAGTTTAGTTTGTAACTTAATTTTCAGATAATATTAATTTTAAGATAATATGTCTAATTTCATATTTAATATTAATTAGGTGTACGGTAATGACAATTACATTAACATGTAATAAAACTGACCTTGTGACTATCGATCGCAATCATGAATGTTTCATAGCTGAATAAGCGAACACGGAGCTAGTGATTTTATAAATTAAATTCGAGGTTTATCGGGATCACGCCTTTATCCACTTTTGCTACTACAGCACATTGGATTTGATTCCGTATGCATTAAGTGCATCACGAAAGAGATCTGGATTGTGCTGGCACCTACCAGTTGAAATTGAACTTCTATTCTAAAGATTGTCGCCTCAAATGTAGGTCTGGAAACTATGGTACTTTAATTGCTACATCTTTATGCTACCTGGCGTTAGGAGCTGTCACGATAAAGATTAATTCAAAGGAGGAAAGTCCAATGGCCGACGACGTCGGCGTCTATATTATTAAACGGTTTTATTTAGCTTGACCGCGGCGTTTTTCGTTTGGGTTTAAATTTTTAACTTGAATTGAACCCACTACCTGTTGACCGAATTATTTGATATTAAGTACATATTGCTAGTTTTTTTTATCACTATGCACAAGCGTTTCAAGTTCCGATGACAATACAATTTAATGTATTTAGTATAATGGGCATTGTCCATTTTTTTTCACCCTCGATTTTTATATTTTTTCCAGATAATTTAGCGTATTTTAAGATACTATTTTGAATTATTTGGTCTGAGACTACTTAGTTTTAAAGTTATGATTTTTATTATTTTGATTTCCTATTCATCCCATTACCATATTTGTGAGGCTGGACCTAAGCTGGATCTTGGCATTAATTTATTGAAAAAAAAAATTGCACGACACAAATTTGACATTCGTTTTCTTCGCGGTCAGTCAGTCAGTCACTCAAGGTTTGTTTTGTGTTCGTTAACAACTATTGGCACAAGCTAGTAGATTGCCATTTAAAAAAAAAGTTAAAGTGAATGTTCGCAATTTAGTTTTCCTGTTCATCAGTTTGCTTACGCTGGGGAGACATCATGAGCGTTGATTACGTGAAAGCAGATTCCAGAAACCTCCCTAAACTGGAGAATATAACTTTAATGGAGTACATTGCTTCAAACTGCATCAGTTCAGCAAATTTTAGGAGGGTATAAAGTGCCCCAAACTAAACAAATTATATGTGGTAAAAGACTGCAAAGTCTAGTTGTAAAACAAATTGAGCGGAAACTGAATATCAGCATAAGCAAATCAGGCTTTGTTCTGATTAATGGAATACTTGGAGCATCTCCCGACGGTGTTACAGATGATTTTGTGGTTGAAATAAAATATCCAGCTTCAGAAAAAGCTGTACAATCTTACATAAAACAAAATGAAATTCAAAACATATTTAAAACACAGCTTCAAATGTTAGCCTGTGGAAAAATAAAGGGGCTGTTCTGTGTAGCAGATCCAAATTTTGAATTAAATAAAAAGATCACATTGATATGGAGTGATTTTGACAATAATTATATAAAAAACATTGTGACACTTGCAGAAAACTTCTGGAAAACATATTGACGATTTGGGGTAAATAGGGTATAAGCGATAAAAATGTAAATGTGCAGGAGAGCCGTTTAAAGTTTCAAAATGACTAAAATGTAGATAACTTTTTTGTTTATTAACAGATTGTTATGAAATAAAGACCATTGAGCTTTGAAAAAATCTGTCTTTTCGGTGACATTTATAAAAGCAAAATAAAAAGGTCTCAAAACTGGTTGTTTAAATTAAATGCAAAAAAAAGTGTGGATAAATCATCAAGGGCATAAGCGACTATAAAAATCGACTTAGAGCTATGGGAGTGAGCTCATTCGATAGAGAGAAAAAATCTAAGTAGGATGGCATTCATAACTCAATTTGGCCCAAAATGTCGCTTATGCCCTATTTACCCCGAACCGTCGATATACATATATTTCCTAAGATATTAAAAAGTGCTCAAACTTAATAAAAAACATTACAATTTTATTCACTTTTTATTATTTCTCCTTGAAGATTTATTAATCCACAAGCATTGGTAATTCCACGAGAGTTCAAAAGAGATTCAATTTCTTTAAATCCCCTATCTGCTAAAACCACTGAAACATGTGTTGTGTCAACAGCAGCATATTTTGGGGTCTTTTAAAACTGGTTTTAGTGGACTTGTCCAACTTGTGGGTTGTAGCCTGAACTGATACCTGGAACTGAACATTTTAAAAATTAGTTTTCTACTGAATATGCTATTGACCAGATTAGCATTCCTAGAAGAGGTGAAGAAAATGTTGCATACAACAGTAATATCATGCACAGTGGGTATCGGATGTAGAGTTGAAAGATCATCAACATATATGACAGAACTCATTTTACAATGAAATCTTGGTCTATCCCACTGGGAGATAAGTGTAACATTTTGTATGTGTGTACATATTTAACAACTCACTCTAAAAGGCTGTGACTGCAATGAAGCACTGCTTGATGTACTTAGCATATTGATATTGTCAAGTTTCCTTTTCCTTGACTGATTATCTGAATAGGGTAGATGACAGCAAGTAAATTTCATTGAAATAATTTGTTTGTATAATATACCTAAATGCCTGATTATAAAAAACTTATTATTTTTCTATTTAAAAGCAGGATTTATATTTTATGGATAAAATAAAATCACTAAATACGTCAATCCGCCATGAAATGTTGAACGCCAATCAGAGCGCGTGACGTCACGTTAGAGTTCTTGACTTTTGTTTACGTGTTTGTTTACTTACTTTTCAGTACTGACACTCGTTGTTATCATAGAATACGCTGTTTTTATTTTGTTTTCAACATCAATTTCTTTAGTGAAAATTAATAACATAACACTGAGTCATGGAACAAGGATTTACAAAGGCTTCCAGCGCAAATTTACCAAGAATCGACTTGTTAACGCTAGGAACGTTTCTGGGATCAAACAAAGACTTTTGTTCAGCTGAATTTAGAAATGTTAAGACTTCTATGTAAGTACCCTATATTAAACAGTTAATAAGTTATTTAAATCATAAAAATAAGTATATTATAGCATAGCGATTGTACCTATTTCAGTGTTACAATTTGAGGTTATGTTTATGATAAATATTTATTTTTGCAACTAATTATTTACCATTCTTTATTTATTTCAGGTCCGCTAGGGCATCTTACGGCGATGATGCTGTAAGCTATGTTCAGCTCAAACGCGAAGGAAATTTGTGCACAATTAAAGCAAAAATCTGCCCTGAACATAAAGTACACGCAAAGTTGTATGGAGTGTCTCTAGTAGTTGACGAACAAGAAGAAACAATTAAGTCAGTAGAATGTCATGATTGTGTTGCTTCACAAGGAGGCTGCAAACATGCCATGGCATTCTTAATGTGGGTTCATCGTAGGAGTGAGGAGCCATCTTGCACATCCATAGAATGTTATTGGATGAAATCCAAGCTTTCCAGAGTTGGGAGTACACTTAAATATATCACAGCTAAGGAATTATCTAAGGGCAGCCCTAGTTTACCGTCAGATACCGAAGTATTTGATAAGTTTTTAGAAGAAGGGAAGCGAAGAAAACTTACTAACTGCGAATTAATTAAATACCAGAATGAGTATATTTTGGATAGACTACAAAGTCTGTCTATGGACAATTTAGTGCTAAAATATGGCGAACAATGTTGTGATAATTTTTTGGAAAAAGTTATTATTTCTGATGCTGACATCAACGAGATAGAAGAAAAAACAAGGGATCAACATAAGACCAGGCTTTGGTATGAATTGAGATATGGCAGAGTGACCGCTTCAAGAGCCTATGAATTTAGCAAGTGTAAAACTAGTGATGGCACTCTGATGGCAGTGATAATGGGTGGAAAAATACCTGACACAACAGCCATGAAACGTGGTAGATTATTGGAGGAAGATGTAAGGAAAACTGTTAGTGCCAATCTGCAAAAAAAAATTAAAGTGTGTGGCTTATTTGTGTCAAAAAAGTATCCCATGCTAGCAGGTTCACCTGATGGGATCTGTGAAAATAGTATAATTGAAATTAAGTGTCCCATGAATGAAAAAACAATGAAAAATTATGTGAAAAATAGGAAACCAACCCAGAAGTTTTATGTGCAAATACAACTCCAAATGCTGCTGACAGGACTTAAAAAAGGCTACTTCTGTGTAGCTGACTGCAACTACAGTGCCAATAAGAAGGTTGATATTATAGAGATTATGTATGATGAAAAATATATATCAGATTTTCTTAAGGTTATAGTTCCTTTGTGGAAGGATAATGTATATCCAGTATTGTATAAAAGTGTCAATAAATAAAAAGCCAGTTTTATTAAAATAAATGATTGATTTATTTGTTTTAGTATAAATCTCCACTGTTGATCATGTATATATACTTACCTACAATACAATATAAATATACACCTACATTTACTTACATCTATTTATTCTGAAATAGTAATAGAGAGCAATGGTTTCTAGAGAGTAGTTTACAGATTGAAAGTTATTATCAGTTTTATAGCTATAGTAATTTTAACAAAAGTAATAACAGATTAGACATAGCATGTATATTATTTAATCAAAGAATCTTGCAAGTTAATCAATCCGCAGGCAATAATAATAACATCATCAAGTACTTTAACAAGATTAAGATTTACACATGCATGTGGCTTTAACATACTGAATTCACGTAAGCGTCTAATCACTCTCTCCACATGAATTCTTAAGCTTGCAATTTGTTTAGTTTCCCTTGCCTCATGTTTTGATAGCTTCGAACCAGTTGCAACACTTGGAGGTCGTACTAAGTACACTCCCTGTTTTCTCAAATATTGTTCAACATGTTTGAACCCCCTGTCAGCCATCACACACATACCTGGTAGCAAACCATTTATAAAATCACAAGTTTCAACCAAACATGTGTCTGTAATTCTTCCTCCATATCCTGACGAAATATAATTAACTAATCCATTAGGAGTACAAGACACAAGATACTTGATGGTGTTTGCTTTTTTGTATTCGGACCATGAGAGAGACTGGTTTAATGCTTTTGAAGGCTTTTGTATCTCAATTTCCAAACAGTCTATAATACAACTTACATTATAATATTTATGCCTGAAGGCCATAGGCAATGTTTTTCTTATCGAATCTTTATCTAATGTAACAAGAAAAGGTCGCATCAAACTAGCTACTAGTGGTATAGTTTTCAGAAATATCTTGCTGGCATATGTTGGAGAAATAGAAAAATCATCAGAAAGCTCTCTAAAACTATTATTTAATTTAATTTTTTTTAAGCACATTAATATATGGAATTCTGGAATATTTAACTTTTTTGCAATGATATCTATTAGATAGTAACAACTGTTAGGAACTCCAATGTATGACCGTGGGTTATTCACTATTTTCTGCATGTATATGCCAAAACTCTTGATGCTTCTTGTTTCTTATCATCTTCAATTAATTCGCTGCAGTCTGAAGACGATTTCATTTTTAAAGATATCACTGATGGTGATTCACTGTGTCCTACAGACGGTGTGTATGAAATATCACTGTCAGAATCTGCCTGAATACCTATTAATTTCTTGGATATTGATAGTTTGGAAGTTTTGGTACTTTTGATTTTAAATGGTGAAGTAAAAGCAGACCGAGAAAAGGGCCTCAACGGTGATGTCATCTGATCTACTGAAATCATTTCCGTTTGAACAGCTTTACTTCTGAACTTATTTGTTATGTACACTTGAATAGATTTATTTTCCATCTTAGGTAAATCTTGTGTTATATTTTCCTGCATCGCTGATGTTCCGGGTGAAGGGTCTTCTAGTTCCAGCTGCTGTTCTGTAGCAATAGTTTTAATTAATTCTTGCTGAAATCCTTCAATTACTTCTCTTCTCTGCTTTTTCGCAATGTATTGTCTTTCTTTTGAGTCGGAAGTTCGTTTTCTTCTATCGGGTTGACATTCAAATTTTAAGGGCATGCAACCTTTTTTCATGCGAATCTGCGACACTGACCCCATCACATGATACTGCATATAATTTTCCATGTCATTTGGTAACTGAAAATGAAATAAAATACCTATATATAATAGCTTATTGAGGATGTGACTATGTAAGATATTTTAACTTGCAAAAAGTTTTAATGTTTTATCGATGTTTGATTGTTTGTTAGATGATGACATCATCTACAATGTTCACATTTATTTAGTACAACATGAAATCTACAAACTAATAAAGTAAATACTTACGTCAAAGTGATCTTCACAAAAATAAAGCTGAGTAGTAGGTAATATTCCTTTCAAATCACGTCTTGCAAGCATAAGCCATTTCTTTCGTATTGTCTCGTTGAAAGGAACGAAAATAAATAACTTCTTAGGAGTTTTTATGGACGTGTTTGTACACAGAGGGACGGAACACCACCTATATGCTCGCGAATTCATGTTTTTACAGTAGAAATTCGAAATTAATCAAAAGCGTGTCAATGTTTACATCTGTCGAATGATTCTTGCTCTAAAGTGACGTCACAAGGGACGCCATGACACTTTGAAGTGTTTTGGTGCAAATTGTAAATTTTTGAATTAAAAGGTGATTTTTAAATACTAAACCTTGATTTTTTGCAGAAATATTATGTTTGTTGTAATTAAGATATATTTCCGAATATTATAAAACAGTTTCTAAAAAATTGTCATCATGCCTAGGGTAGATGACAGCAAGTAAATTTCATTGAAATAATTTGTTTGTATAATATACCTAAATGCCTGATTATAAAAAACTTATTATTTTTCTATTTAAAAGCAGGATTTATATTTTATGGATAAAATAAAATCACTAAATACGTCAATCCGCCATGAAATGTTGAACGCCAATCAGAGCGCGTGACGTCACGTTAGAGTTCTTGACTTTTGTTTACGTGTTTGTTTACTTACTTTTCAGTACTGACACTCGTTGTTATCATAGAATACGCTGTTTTTATTTTGTTTTCAACATCAATTTCTTTAGTGAAAATTAATAACATAACACTGAGTCATGGAACAAGGATTTACAAAGGCTTCCAGCGCAAATTTACCAAGAATCGACTTGTTAACGCTAGGAACGTTTCTGGGATCAAACAAAGACTTTTGTTCAGCTGAATTTAGAAATGTTAAGACTTCTATGTAAGTACCCTATATTAAACAGTTAATAAGTTATTTAAATCATAAAAATAAGTATATTATAGCATAGCGATTGTACCTATTTCAGTGTTACAATTTGAGGTTATGTTTATGATAAATATTTATTTTTGCAACTAATTATTTACCATTCTTTATTTATTTCAGGTCCGCTAGGGCATCTTACGGCGATGATGCTGTAAGCTATGTTCAGCTCAAACGCGAAGGAAATTTGTGCACAATTAAAGCAAAAATCTGCCCTGAACATAAAGTACACGCAAAGTTGTATGGAGTGTCTCTAGTAGTTGACGAACAAGAAGAAACAATTAAGTCAGTAGAATGTCATGATTGTGTTGCTTCACAAGGAGGCTGCAAACATGCCATGGCATTCTTAATGTGGGTTCATCGTAGGAGTGAGGAGCCATCTTGCACATCCATAGAATGTTATTGGATGAAATCCAAGCTTTCCAGAGTTGGGAGTACACTTAAATATATCACAGCTAAGGAATTATCTAAGGGCAGCCCTAGTTTACCGTCAGATACCGAAGTATTTGATAAGTTTTTAGAAGAAGGGAAGCGAAGAAAACTTACTAACTGCGAATTAATTAAATACCAGAATGAGTATATTTTGGATAGACTACAAAGTCTGTCTATGGACAATTTAGTGCTAAAATATGGCGAACAATGTTGTGATAATTTTTTGGAAAAAGTTATTATTTCTGATGCTGACATCAACGAGATAGAAGAAAAAACAAGGGATCAACATAAGACCAGGCTTTGGTATGAATTGAGATATGGCAGAGTGACCGCTTCAAGAGCCTATGAATTTAGCAAGTGTAAAACTAGTGATGGCACTCTGATGGCAGTGATAATGGGTGGAAAAATACCTGACACAACAGCCATGAAACGTGGTAGATTATTGGAGGATGATGTAAGGAAAACTGTTAGTGCCAATCTGCGAAAAAAAATTAAAGTGTGTGGCTTATTTGTGTCTAAAAAGTATCCCATGCTAGCAGGTTCACCTGATGGGATCTGTGAAAATAGTATAATTGAAATTAAGTGTCCCATGAATGAAAAAACAATGAAAAATTATGTGAAAAATAGGAAACCAACCCAGAAGTTTTATGTGCAAATACAACTCCAAATGCTGCTGACAGGACTTAAAAAAGGCTACTTCTGTGTAGCTGACTGCAACTACAGTGCCAATAAGAAGGTTGATATTATAGAGATTATGTATGATGAAAAATATATATCAGATTTTCTTAAGGTTATAGTTCCTTTGTGGAAGGATAATGTATATCCAGTATTGTATAAAAGTGTCAATAAATAAAAAGCCAGTTTTATTAAAATAAATGATTGATTTATTTGTTTTAGTATAAATCTCCACTGTTGATCATGTATATATATATACACCTACCTATCCTACCTACAATACAATATAAATATACACCTACATTTACTTACATCTATTTATTCTGAAATAGTAACAGAGAGCAATGGTTTCTAGAGAGTAGTTTACAGATTGAAAGTTATTATCAGTTTTATAGCTATAGTAATTTTAACAAAAGTAATAACAGATTAGACATAGCATGTATATTATTTAATCAAAGAATCTTGCAAGTTAATCAATCCGCAGGCAATAATAATAACATCATCAAGTACTTTAACAAGATTAAGATTTACACATGCATGTGGCTTTAACATACTGAATTCACGTAAGCGTCTAATCACTCTCTCCACATGAATTCTTAAGCTTGCAATTTGTTTAGTTTCCCTTGCCTCATGTTTTGATAGCTTCGAACCAGTTGCAACACTTGGAGGTCGTACTAAGTACACTCCCTGTTTTCTCAAATATTGTTCAACATGTTTGAACCCCCTGTCAGCCATCACACACATACCTGGTAGCAAACCATTTATAAAATCACAAGTTTCAACCAAACATGTGTCTGTAATTCTTCCTCCATATCCTGACGAAATATAATTAACTAATCCATTAGGAGTACAAGACACAAGATACTTGATGGTGTTTGCTTTTTTGTATTCGGACCATGAGAGAGACTGGTTTAATGCTTTTGAAGGCTTTTGTATCTCAATTTCCAAACAGTCTATAATACAACTTACATTATAATATTTATGCCTGAAGGCCATAGGCAATGTTTTTCTTATCGAATCTTTATCTAATGTAACAAGAAAAGGTCGCATCAAACTAGCTACTAGTGGTATAGTTTTCAGAAATATCTTGCTGGCATATGTTGGAGAAATAGAAAAATCATCAGAAAGCTCTCTAAAACTATTATTTAATTTAATTTTTTTTAAGCACATTAATATATGGAATTCTGGAATATTTAACTTTTTTGCAATGATATCTATTAGATAGTAACAACTGTTAGGAACTCCAATGTATGAC
This sequence comes from Conopomorpha cramerella, assembly GCA_012932125.1. NCBI lineage: Eukaryota > Metazoa > Arthropoda > Insecta > Lepidoptera > Gracillariidae > Conopomorpha > Conopomorpha cramerella. The sequence goes on along the minus strand of SJJU01071068.1, from coordinate 65,809 downwards.
CGTGGGTTATTCACTATTTTCTGCAATGTATATGCCAAAACTCTTGATGCTTCTTGTTTCTTATCATCTTCAATTAATTCGCTGCAGTCTGAAGACGATTTCATTTTTAAAGATATCACTGATGGTGATTCACTGTGTCCTACAGACGGTGTGTATGAAATATCACTGTCAGAATCTGCCTGAATACCTATTAATTTCTTGGATATTGATAGTTTGGTAGTTTTGGTACTTTTGATTTTAAATGGTGAAGTAAAAGCAGACCGAGAAAAGGGCCTCAACGGTGATGTCATCTGATCTACTGAAATCATTTCCGTTTGAACAGCTTTACTTCTGAACTTATTTGTTATGTACACTTGAATAGATTTATTTTCCATCTTAGGTAAATCTTGTGTTATATTTTCCTGCATCGCTGATGTTCCGGGTGAAGGGTCTTCTAGTTCCAGCTGCTGTTCTGTAGCAATTGTTTTAATTAATTCTTGCTGAAATCCTTCAATTACTTCTCTTCTCTGCTTTTTCGCAATGTATTGTCTTTCTTTTGAGTCGGAAGTTCGTTTTCTTCTATCGGGTTGACATTCAAATTTTAAGGGCATGCAACCTTTTTTCATGCGAATCTGCGACACTGACCCCATCACATGATACTGCATATAATTTTCCATGTCATTTGGTAACTGAAAATGAAATAAAATACCTATATATAATAGCTTATTGAGGATGTGACTATGTAAGATATTTTAACTTGCAAAAAGTTTTAATGTTTTATCGATGTTTGATTGTTTGTTAGATGATATCATCTACAATGTTCACATTTATTTAGTACAACATGAAATCTACAAACTAATAAAGTAAATACTTACGTCAAAGTGATCTTCACAAAAATAAAGCTGAGTAGTAGGTAATATTCCTTTCAAATCACGTCTTGCAAGCATAAGCCATTTCTTTCGTATTGTCTCGTTGAAAGGAACGAAAATAAATAACTTCTTAGGAGTTTTTATGGACGTGTTTGTACACAGAGGGACGGAACACCACCTATATGCTCGCGAATTCATGTTTTTACAGTAGAAATTCGAAATTAATCAAAAGCGTGTCAATGTTTACATCTGTCGAATGATTCTTGCTCTAAAGTGACGTCACAAGGGACGCCATGACACTTTGAAGTGTTTTGGTGCAAATTGTAAATTTTTGAATTAAAAGGTGATTTTTAAATTCTAAACCTTGATTTTTTGCAGAAATATTATGTTTGTTGTAATTAAGATATATTTCCGAATATTATAAAACAGTTTCTAAAAAATTGTCATCATGCCTATTAGATTGACTAACATTTTTTTCAATTCTAAACAAGGCTAAAAGAGAATTTGTTTATATTTTAATTTCAACACTGAATAACTGTCCATACCTGGTCCTGCAAAATAACTGAAACATTTCGAAAAACTGCAATCTTCAATCTTGGCTCCTTATTTTCTGATTTGAAATAGGTAGTAATTTTAAGTCTTGCTTTGGCTGAAAATTATCAATGTTTTAAAAGTTGGAATACCTAGTACATCTAGAGACTAGAAGACGTTTCGCGATGTCACCCGCGTAAAACACATTCGTAGTTAATTAGTTAGCACATTAACGCTCTTAAACAAATCATTCCGCTCTGTCTATTGATGAAAAGCGCAGGTACCTTCAAAAAGGGAACGACTTTGTTTTGTAAATATTATCAAATTAAAAATGCACTTTACTTTTTTGTACTTACATCAAAGTGGGCCTCGCAACAATATTGGGTGTACAGTTTATAGTAAGCCACATTAGCTTGACGACACCACTTTTCCCTTAAATCTTCCCTAATTCGAACGATTGTTTTCGTACTATTTTTTGTATCATTTCCACATGTAGGAACAAAACGCTTTTTGTAACTTCCCATAATCAAAGAAAGAAATTCCGACAAAACAACTGGAAATTAACAAATAACGGTCCGGGGGTAGGGTTAGGGGCGCAAATATAGCGATGGACTCAACATTCAGATCAGAAATATATTAATATTAAATTAGGTTATGTTATTGTTATGGAGTAGCAGTACTGTAGTAGGTACCTACTTACTGCGGTCATTAGGTTTAGTGTTTTTCGCAGATAGATGACTTAGAGCATAAACTTTAGATACCAATTAGTAAGGTCAAATAAAGGTCATACATATTTTTCTTGAAATATTATTAATCATTAATTTTTTTTTACTATCCGAATGGATAAAATTGATAGCTGACCCTAGACCTCGAAATGGTTTTGTAAATACAGCATTTATGAAAAAATTGACAATGCCCAAGATGGCCTCCGTTACAAAATGTAGGATTGTTTATTCTTTCACAATACTTACAATAGGAGTGAAAGGACTCGACTAGTAGAAAACAGTATATACACTCATCATCATCATCATCAGCCCTTATTCGTCCACTGCTGGACGTGGGACATGGGCCTGGTGCCCAATTTGAGCTTGTAAGCCAGTCCCGCCGTCAGTGTTAATGTCTTATTTTAATGTGTTCTACAAGATGCAATAAAAAAACAGGCCTCATATAATGGCATCCCACCAACTCAAATTTCGTTCTTCCTCAGCCTTCCACCCTTATAACTCACGAAATATGGGGCACACGAAAAAAACGTCTAGTATGAAAATGTCTTATTTAAATGTGTTCTACAAGATGCAATAAAAAAATAGGCCTCTTATAATGGCATCCCACCAACTCAAATTTCGTTCTTCCTCAGCCTTCCACCCTTATAACTCACGAAATATGGGGCGCACGAAAAAAACGTCTAGAATAAAAATGTCTTATTTTAATGTGTTCTTCAAGATTGAATCGAAAAATTGTACAAGTCCAGCCACCATACTAAAATCACTCCGAAATTCGGCTAAGTCCCTGCACACCCTTACCTTTACCGGCTGCATATAAAATTCCGAAAAATTTCACAAGTCCCGGCTCCATACTAAATATGATCGAAAATTTTCTAAGTTTATTCAACAACATAACAAGAGTGAGTTGGAGTTTTAGAGCAAGAAAGTAGCAACTCAGACTGTTGCTTAGTTTTTGTTGTATTAGTAATCCGCTTTATTGATTTCCATAGAAGCTTAGAATCACTTCCTGCATCGTTAAGTTCCTTTGAATCAAATCGCCTTTTTACGGTCTTAGTAAGTTTGTTGCAGAAATTGCGGTATCTGAGATAAATATCTTTTGCGGTATTATCATTGGGATATATTAGTGTTTTTTTATGTAATGCATCTCGATGTCGTATACACCTAAGTAAACCCGGGGTTATCCACGGTTTTAAAATGATTTTATGTTTTGGTAAAAGTTTTTTGGTGGTGTGCTTATCTATGGTGTCAGTTAGTACAGTCACTAGAGAGTTAAAAGCTTGGTCTGGTTCACTTTGAGCATGAATGTCAGAGAAATCCATTTTACTCATGACATCGTCCAAAGATTTGTGGTTAGTGTTAAGTACATAAGTTATAGAGGGTTCTCTAGTTACGCCTTTTGGCACACACAGAACACTGGAGAAATGATCTGTTACAGACGATTCAAGGATAATAGCTACATTAGGGATCTTTGAGCGTACAAACAAGTGGTCTAGACAGTTGCCATCTCTAGTTGCAGTAGTATAGGATGGGAGAAAACCCTGAAAAGCCATTTCATTCAAATAGTCCTGGCTGCGCGTATCTTTTGAAGTTTGTTTTATGTCTATGTTTATATCACCCGTGATGACAACTGTAGGAAAGGATTTTAGGGAATCAAGCACTTCATTTAGCCGCAAAAGAAAAGTATCTATATTTTGTGATGAAGGAGAGCGATAGATACACACAAAAGCCATATTTCTCAGCCTTAAAACAAGCGCTGTGGCCGAATCAGAAAAATCGGGTTGTTCCACAGTATAATCAAGGTTCGTTTTTATGTATGCTACAACACCATCATTCTGATTTCGATTTGTTGTGGTTTGACACACTGAGTAGTTTGGTAGTTGTGGTAGAGTATTGTTTGATTTGCAAGATAGCCAGCACTCAGTGAATATAAGAATATCCAAGTCTAGATTTATTTGATGTAGTAGTACGTCACAACTATCAAAGTTTGCATTTATAGATCTTATATTTTGCGTAAATACTTTTAAAGTATTACATTTTGGAACATAAAGCTTACACGCGTCAGGTGGACAGCTATAAGATTTACAAATATTGAAATCGTCTATATTCTCTGATATGTGCGGGGAATTTTGTAATGATAAGTTGTATTGCTTAAAGAAGGTGACTAAAAATCTGATCCGCAGGTTTAATTTTAAACAAAAAGAGCAGGATAACGCTCCATATGTATGTTCAGAAATCATGTATTTTACATGTAAATGTTTTAGAGAAACTCTTTGATTACGAATTTGTATCTCCAAGTTTGATTCATATATTTTATATAGGTGTGTGATGCGCTTTTTTGATTTGTAACTATATAACCCATGTATTTTTGTATTTATGTGTTGCGTAAAGTAAATGAGAGTATGTTTATATAGATTTAGTATATGTATCTTGTAGATATGTTGTGTGTATGAGTGTAAGTCTAGTGGAAGTGTAATATGGTAGTGTAAAGTAAATATTGTATAAATGTACTTAGGTAATAATATTTTTGTATAGCTTTTCAACAGCACAAGGTAGTAATAATAAATATATGATTGATATCCTATAATATGAGTCTGCGTTGCTTGAAATAAATTGATTATTATTATTATTATTATTCACGTTTTTTGAATATTGTACGTTACACGTTTTAAGTAAAAAACATATTGAGGGTATAAGTAACAATGCTCGGCTAGTCACTGGGACTTTAACTCTTGGGCAATCAATGTATCAAGATGAGCCATATTTTAATAACAATGTACATCGGGTCTTTCTTCTTCTTGCGCAGAAGAATACGCCCATTTGATATCCAGCAGTAAGCGAAGCTGTGGGTTTTAGCGAAGTTCCTTGTCTTGTAGTATAAGTTCTTATTTGTGTTTGTAAGAAGGTCTGAGGCGTATATCGGTGTATGTGGCTCAGCCAAACCGAGGTGCTTCGTCAGTTTATCCGATGGATTCGCATGATTATGCTGCTTGACTTTCTGTAGGAAGATAGTCTTGAGTAACGTATTCTGGAACTCTACAGTTACAGACGAGTATGTATGTTCCTTTTTTGATGATTGTCTGGCCACGTCTCGTATATCAGATATCTGTAACTCCTGTCCCAGCTGCTTTGTTAGATGTGTAACTAACGAGAATAGAGACTGTTTGCTCACCCGGAAATCTTTTGGCACGTTACGTATTTCTATAGAAGTAGAAACAGAACGCATTTCTAATGCATTAAGTTTTTCCTCTAAGGAAGAAAGTTGACCAGTAATTTGTTTGCGTTCGGCCTCTAATGAAATAATTTTCGTCTGAAATTCACTCAGCTGTTCATGAACAAAGTTAATAGACTTCTCAATCTCTGAATTGGTCGCTTCAATGTTAGATGATTGCGACTTTAGATCCATTATGTGTCCCTCAAGTATATCCAGTCTCGAATTTTGGCTGGCGACAAACGATTGAAACATGCGCTCCAGTTTGCTTAATTCGGGGCTATATTCATCAGAGGTTCGTGGACGTTTAGTTCTCCGGGTAATCCTTGAAGTGGGAGACATATTGCTGGTACCAGTCTCCAACAGGTCCACCAGGTCATTTTCAGACTTGGACATTTCATTATTTGTAGGTGGAGTGCGAAGTGTGTTTGGCATAGTGCAATATTAAAAATATAAAAACAAAAAAAAAACAAAAAAAAAAAAAAAGTTATACAAAAATAAAATATACAGAAAAACAAAAACAAAAGAAGAAAATTAATGGCGAAGGTCGTCAGCGTTGGCGGTACGGCGCACGTGGACCTGGCGTATGAGGTCGTCACGTAGAGCACGGCGAGCTAGGCGCACTACCAGGGGGCGGGGAGGCGAAGTGCGGGCTAGGGGGTTCCCGGACTGGGCACCAGCGGCAGCAGGAGGTTGGCGTCTGGGACCCACTCCAGCCGCGCTTACGATGTCTCGGCCCTCCAGCGATACGCTCAGTTTTATGGCAACAGTAGAGACAATATGCTCACACGACTCGCCATCGAACGCCAGAGATTTCGACGTTATTCATCAGCACCGTTTGCTCGCGCTCGTTCATCTCGGAACGAAGCTGAAAGATAGCCTCATGTAGACCTGTGGATTCTGTGGCCTTTTTAGCACTATTCAGCTCTTGTTACAAGCGAGAGTTTCCTGTTTCCAGAGAAGAGACCCTGTGGGCAAGCGTCTCGAACTTAAATCACAATTCAGAGAGTGACACACTGAGGATGTCAACTTTTTGGATGAATTCAAACTTAATCTTGTCCAAGAGCCCTGCCGCTTGTGGTATGGGATTTATATTCTGATAGTCTGGCATCTAGTCGGCTTTCTAGCAGGGTAACAAATTGGGAGTAAGTTAGGCCACATTCATTTTGGAGATTGTTTGGTGGTGTCTCGTTGTCAGCTTGCTCATCACACGACATGTCCAGCTCCCTGAACATAGGTGTTGTGCTGCACCTGACGGGAGTGTCATCACAGCATGTGCGACGGACATTCTGCGACGTTACATTTGTGCATTGAAAGCATTTCCAGGATGTCCTCAGAAACTGCCGCTTCTCCCTAAGTTCAGCAGCAGTGACAGATAGGTGAGTGAAGTGGACAATTGCTTTACAGGCCACACAGCACTCCACTCTCTGACTCAATATCCTTATTACAGTCTTGACATGATTTGATTGTTCGCAGCACAGTTACTGCCTCTGTAAACTTGGTAAACTTTAGCACAAAGTATAGACCCCTCTAGTGACAACGGGTGCAACTTAGAGAGAAAGAAAGTTAAAATTTTTACTAATGTAATCAGTGCGACGGCTATTGCGGACACTCGCTGTTACTCGTTGTTACCGCTAGATGACGTTGATTGACGATGTGTCAGCTGTTAGCCGTTATGTACATTCAAATGTAAACAAAGGAATAAAGTCGTTTCACTGTTTATCACTTGTTTCACTGAAAAACGCTCACAATCCACAGGAACACAATCCGTTTCGAGGTGTTGATACCGAATGCTCCACAGTTCTGACGCAACAGTTAAAGAAGCAGGCTTATTATTTAAATAACATCAACAACACTGAGTATAGAGTACAGACACAGTTTTTGTATTTTTTTTACGTTTTTAGAGGTTACGCTGTTAGCTAACACTTGTACTAAGTATCTTCACACAAATAACTCGGTAAAAACACTATGTAGCCGGAATTGTACTTTAAAAGCAATTAAATAAAATATTAATATACAGAGATCGTCACAAAGGTGCCAAGCTACGGTGGCGCGACCTGATATTATATTCGACGTGACTACCCATCGAAAGTAACACTTTCGTCACTCTTCGTGAACAGAACTCTGTAACTTCTCAAGTACTTATTCAATGAAAAGTGGGCAAGACGTATTTACTTAATTAAAACTTGTCTCCACTAACTAAGGTTGCTTTTTCCATCTTTTTACTTTAGTTGTGGAAAGCCTGTTTGTAAAAACTCTTTAAAGGAAGCCAAATAAGTAAAGTTAGTGATGTTTCTTCACTGAAACGAACGTAAAGCACTGGAAGTGCAAACAAAAAACGAAGCAGGTACAGTTCAGGGATTCACTGACTGAAAAACTATTTTGGTACTTTCACCAACGACCCTCGATATTTTGGAAAATATAAAAATAAAACTTTTCATTCAATAATTTAAAAAAATTATCACTCATATTTAATTACAGGTATTTGTTTTCAAAAGATTTTTTTCAAAGACTTAAATAATTCACATAGCTACATTTTCGGGAGAGCCTCACTCTAGGAAATGCGTCCTCAGGTGGCGGTTAGGGGAAAGCCCGTTTTACCTCGCTGTAACAGGGCAGGAATGAAATAAATTAATAGTTCCCGTGGACCAACAGGCCGGAGAAGGACTGTGTTGTGGCTCCCCCTAAAAGTCTAGCTCTGCGTGCACGGAAGCAAGGATAGCAGCCCTATCACCGTGATCGGAGGGCTGTGGGCTAACACGTTCGTACAATGACCAGACCCGAGAGGCTGCCGTAGGCAGCCAAAGTCATGAACGTGTACGGCATCCAAATACTTGGACTCAATGAGGTCAGATGTAATGTTTTGTGTAATAACTATGAACTAATAGCGAATCTTGGCTGCTTCTTTAACTCGAAATTAGTGGATCCTAGGTATGCAATGTATCGGTGTGACCGTGATTACTCACGGACGCGCCAAAAATTTCGGCGGCGGCACCTTTTTGGCCGTGTGACGGGACCATGCGGGACCCAGTTTTCTCGGAGCGCCTCTCGAAATTCTTGATGCCGATTGCCGATACATTGCGCTCGAGAAACTTCCTTCCTCACGACGCTTACATGTCTATAGTTGTTATTTCTGACTAAATGATTTCTTTGAATATATTTGCGAAGTGATTACAAACTCGCCTAACGATTCATTGCTATTACTGGATGATTTCAATATAATTAAAAAGAATGGACTCATCACGTCATACATAGTTATGATTATGTATCTACAAATCCTGGTACGGGTGATTTTACACAGAGCCTAGCCGCATTTCTGTCTTTTACATGATTTTTCCAATTTTATGTAATTACGAATGAAAACAACAGGCACCATTTAGTGTTAGATAACTGCGATTGTAAGGTAGAAAATATTAAACTGTTAGTACCCGAATATGCTCACCACCCCTCACAGCCTTACAAGTGTCTGCCGAATCAGCATTTATCCCTGCATACCTGCGGCCCGCGCCACGCACTGTTCGCAACTTCCACTCCGCCGATAACACCGGAAGTCTCACTTATACGTGAATAGGCAATTTCTAAAGTATTATAGACTAGCTTTCCGCCCGCGGCTTTGCCCGCGTGGACTTCGGTTATATTGCGGTATAAAGAACAGCTTATCATTCCTACGGAAAAATCATAATTTTTTTTCCCTTGGGAATATCATTTTTTCTGTGATAAAATGTACCCTATTATTAAATCCGGACTTCTAACTTTACGTAGGTATGCAAAATTTCAAAGCAATCGGTTCAGTAGTCACGACACGAAAGCGGAACAAACAAACAAACTCACTTTCCGATTTATAATATTAATAAGGATAGTAAGGCAAGGTAATTTCGGACCATATTGTTTGTAAAATTGTTTCTCCTGTCTGCAATTGCCGCCAGAACTGCGACAGCGTTGGTTGCTGGAAAGTTTTCTTCCTTACCTTCAGGTCATTCACAAAAAGTTATAACGTTATAACAATTTATAACAATGACTCGATAGTGGCATCCAAAATTGGAAAGGTAACTATCTAGTCAATAGTTATGGACGTACCTACATAGGTAAGAAGGATTTTACAGGTTATCATCATCAGCCCATACTTGTCCACTGCTGGACATAGGCCTCTCCGATTGCACGCCACTGTGATCTGTTTTCAGCTTCTCGCATCCAGCTTCTGCCAGCCATCTTGCGTATATCATCAGTCCACCGTGCCTTTGGGCGTCCTACACTCCGTTTGCCGAGACGCGGTTTCCACTCGAGAACTCGTTTGCCCCAACGGTCATAGGTTCTACGGCTAATATGGCCGGCCCACTGCCATTTCAGCTTACTAAAATTCAAATTCAAATTATTTATTTGCATTCCACAATGTTAAGTTCTTAAGATTAAGCATGTATAGTATCATGTACCTATGACAACATTGCGGACCCTGGTGGGCACAGGAAATTACTACTTATAGTAAGGGAGAGGAAGGCGCTTTAGATTATGTAAATATATATATACATATAAATATTTATGCCTACATAGGTTTATTATATTCTTATATAGTATGAACTTAAATACTTATCTATTTATTTATTTATTGCTTCTTTTTAAATATTTGTTTCAATATATAAATGTTTACTTAGTACTAATTATGTAGGATATTAAATTCGAAGTATTCGTTTATATGATAAAAACATTTATTTATCAGAAACTTTTTTAGATTTTTTACGAATTTATTATAATTTTTTTCCTCAATTAGTTGTTTTGGTAGTTTATTGTATACCTTTATTGCCATTGCCTGTGGACTATTTGAGTGGAGAGCTAAGCGAGATGTAGGTAAGACTAATTTATTAACATTTCTAGGTGCGTACTTTCTCGGTATATCAGTGCATTTAGTGAAGAGATCTGGATTATTTTTGACGAAAGCTCTAATATATATATAGACGTTAAAGTTAAAATATTATTTTTCTTAAAATAGGGTTTACAACTATCAGTTTGTTTTATATTAACTAATATCCTTATCAGTCTTTTTTGTAGTATAAATATTGAATTGGATTCGGTACTGTTACCCCATAAGATGATTCCATAGTTCAGCCACGAGAACGCATACGCATAGTAGGATGTTAGTGCTGTTGTAAAGTTTGTAGTTTTTTTAATTTCTTTTAATGCATATGAAAATCTGGACAGTTTTAATGATAATGTTTTTATATGATCTTTCCAATATAGGTTAGTGTCTAACGTTAATCCAAGTAGAGAAAAACAGTCAACCTTTTTTATATTTTTATTGTTGAAATCCATTTTTATTGTCTTTTTTTGTCTAGGGTGGAAAATCATTATTTTAGTTTTAGTGTAATTTATTTGTAAATTATGTGCATTTAGCCAATAAGAAATCGAGTCAAAGATGGATGTAAGTTTCTCTACTAGGTTATTATTATTTTGACAATTGGTTAGTACTGATACATCGTCAGCATTTTATACTTTACACAAAAATTTTATACTTTTATACAATTTTTTTTACATACTTAGGGAGCTCATTTATATATAATAAAAATAATAAAAACAAAAGGCAACCAGCTACACTACCCTGTGGAATAGATGCGTTGATGGACTTATAACTAGATCATACTTTTGTTATTTCTTTGGTATGTTCTTCAAAATGGTCTATTTTTACTACTTGTCCTTGGTCTTTTAGATATGATTTTAAATCATCACTGGTGAGTAATTCCTGTAATGCCTACGTTGTATATCTTGTTTAGCAGAATATTATACTGGACTTTTTCATAGGCTTTTGTTAGGTCTAATAGAATACCTACCGCATACTCTTTTTCGTTATTTATATCTAACACTTTCTGGAGAAATTTATATAGGCTAAAGTTGTGGATTTGTTTTTCCTAAAGCCGTTTTGGCTATCATTGAATATCTTGTACTTTTCACAAAATGAGTAGACTCTGTTACACATTGCACGTTCGTATACTTTAGAGAAGGTAGGGAGGATTGAGATGGGACGGTAATTATTGGGGTCGGATTTTGTGCCTTTCTTATGTTTGGGTTTTATTAACGCGGTTTTTAGTGCCTGCGGAAATGTACCTTCCTCAAATGATTGACTAATTAGCCTCATCAATGGATATGTAAACTCATCTGCGAATTCTTTAATTAGATTAGGTGGGAGATCATCGATACCATGACTATATTTATTTTTTAGGCCTGTAATAATTTTAAATATTTCTTCACAAGTTGTTGAGGTAAGGTAGAAAGAGTTTTCAAAAGGAGATTCAACAGGTATACCACGAGGCGTTGTTCCGTCTGGTAGCAAATCTAATGTTTCCCCAGCCAGCGCAAAATGTTCGTTGAAGGTGATTGTTATTTGTTTCGGGTTTCTGATTAATTGATTATTATTTGTTTTAAGTGTCATATTTCTTTTTTCACTTGTATATGTATTTTTATTTGTTCGTTCTTTAATTATTTCCCACATAGCCTTTACCTTATTTTTAGCGCTTTTGAACCTATTTATATAATGTAGTCTCTTTGAATTATTTATAATGGCTTTAAGCATTTTTTCATATTGTTTGTAATGGTTTTTTAATATAAGGTTGTTGGTTGTATTTGCTATTGCTTTTAATAGTCTTTTATTCCTACACGATATCTTTATGCCCGTGGTTAGCCAATGTTTTCTGTGATTTGTTTTTAATTTTATTCGTTGTTTTGGTATACATTTGTTAAGTAAAGTGGTTATTTGCTTTATGAAGTTATTATAATTTACGTCTACAGTCTCCTGTAAATTTATAATCATTTGCCAATTAAGTTTTCTCAGTTCTGTTTTGAATTTATTTATAGTTTTATCAGTATATAATCTTTTCTCTACGTACCACGTATTATTTTCATTATTTTTGAAAAGGTTCGTAATTTTAATATCTATTATTGTCCCTTTGTGGTCCGATAGACCATAATCTTGAACCATTGTGGCATTAATTAGTCTAATATCAAAGTTAGTAAATATTAAATCAAGACAGTGAGAATCGTGTGTTGGTTCTTTTATATGTTGGTGGAAATTGTATTCTGACATTAGGGCATAAAAATTTTCTGCTTTCATAGCTATTTATTAAAATATTTATGTTGAAATCGCCCCCTATAATTATATTTTTCTGCGGATATTTATCTAATATATAAAATTCTCGTGTCACAGTTTTCGTTGCCATACTCCTCCGAAACGGCTTTACCGATTTTTACCAAATTTCATATGCGTATTCAGTAGGTATGAGAATCGGCTACTATCTATTTTTTATGGATCTCCCAGTTGTATTTCTCCCAATACACGGGGTACAAAGGCAACTTATTATGGCAAAACAAATGTTTGCCGGGACAGCTAGTTATTTATATAAGTTAACATACTATTTATTTGAGTATAAAATACGTTTTCGTCTCTCTTATTCCAATACAAATTAATTAAATTAATATTTGTATGTTTGATTTCAATGGCACATATTTCAATTACGTATTCTATGGACATTGCTGTTATATCACTTAGGTCGACCGATTCGAAATGTTCTTGCAGTAGAAGACATACACCACCTCCTCTTCGTTTCTCTCTGCAGAATGCTGATCCTAACTTGTATCCTGGGACATTTATAAGTGGCATTTTATCTTCCGAGAGCCATGATTCTCCTACACAGACTGCTTGAAAGGGGTTATCGTCTAAGAATTCCGCTAATATATCTCTTTTGTTAAATAAACTCTGCATATTTTGGAACAATATTTTAAAATTTGTTAATAGTACTAATTTAGATTCTTTTGTTTCGAAATGTATTGTTCTTATTATTATATGTGTTGTTGTTATTATTATTTTCATGTATGTATGTACTCTCATTTTTATCATTTCTGCTACCGTTACTGCAGCTGTCCTCAGAATAATATATTTTTCCATCTATGTATAGTTTATTATCTCTGATAAAAGCACGTCTTCCATTTCTTCTTGCTTCTACTAACAGTGTCTTCATTTTCATAATTTCTTTACGGATATTCTCATCATGGTAATACTCCGTTATGTATAATCCCGTGTTTTTTAAACATGTGGCATTTTGTAGTATAAATCTAGCGATTCTTTTGCTAATAAGTTCAATTTTGACTGGCCTTTGGTACCCTTTCTTTCCCAGTCGAGTCAACTCTTCAATATACCTCTATTCTGTTATGTCGATATTAAATAGATCATAAAATATGTTTATTATACGGTAATTTAGGCTTCCTTCATCTTCACCGAACTGTTCGTGGAGTTCATACAGAACAATGGGTTTTTTTATTTCACTAGTATGGTTATCATTTGTGTTGTTATTTGGTACGTATTTTTCGCGCGACATATTAAATATTTTTGTACTGAGTTCTTGCAAATTGCTTTGTAGTTCTGCCTTCTCTTTTTCTAATATCTTTATTTTTATGTCCATATCCATAATATTTTTGTTAGAAAAATCCTGTTCACTCTTAATTTTTATTATTTCTTGGGAAATTTCAGTTTTGTAGGTGTTTAACATATCCAAAATTTTATTTTCTATTTTGGCTGAAATTTCTTCAACAATTGAGATTTTTATACTCTTCAGTTTAGTATCAAGCAGGTCACTAAATTGTTGAAGAAATTGTGGAGTTTGCAGTATCGCCGGATTATTACTATTCTGTGTATCTCCTAATATGCTCTGCTCGGAGTCTGAATCGCTTTGGTGCATTATAGTTTGTCTATGACGTCTTTGTACTGGCGTATTTTCATTTGTAGTGAGTGCGTCTTTTAGTTATGTTTAAGCATTCCGGACACTGCCATGAGAAATCGTAGTATTGCGAATCGGCTATGAATTTTTCTTTTGTTATACCTATGCATTCGTGAGCATTCCGGACACTGCCATGAGAAATCGTAGTATTGCGAATCGGCTATGAATTTTTCTTTTGTTATACCTATGCATTCGTGACGATATCTTATTTTGCATAGTGAGCATTGTATTCGATCTGCAATGTTTACTTTTTCTCCACTAGCTAAACATTCCATTTTGTGAACGCAGCGCCCTCGTACGGTCACGTACTAAAACTATCTCACCAATGGGTCGATGAGGCGCACGCAGCAGGCTATTATCGGCCGGCTTGCAGGCGCGTGTTGTTTCCTCGGTTTTGGTCAACTCAGTTCTGGCGGTTTGCAACAGATGGCGCTAATTTTATTTTTCGTTTGACGATTGAGTGATAAGGTTATGTTTTTATACCAATATTAAATGTTTTCTGCACTTTTCACTTCAAAATTATGTAGGTAGGTAGGTTTTTATTCCGCAATATTCACTTTGTTTTAGTTGGCCGTTCTGATTGCTTTTAATCGAGTTACAGATGAAAACAAACAATGTTCACAAGTTCAAAACAATCTTCACAAATCTTCACGATACGGATCTATTCGTCCTTGTTTTATATCACACACACAGTTAAAGTCTTAGACAACTATACATATATCTTATTAAATTAAAGTAATTAACTAACATTTTCTATTTTTATTTTTTATTTTACGCGGAGCTAATATGACTGTTGTCAGCGCCCGGGTGGTCCCTAAAACGATGAGCTATGTCGATGATTTTGGTTCTCAGTCGGAACACTTCATTCCTGATTCGATTCGAGAAACGCCGAGCATAGCTTTTTCCATAGCACACTGTGCTACTTTAAGCTTGTGGGCCAGCCGTGTCGTCAGTGTCCACGTCTCAGCTCCGTATGTCATTTCAGCAGGCCTAGCACGCGCCTCAAGAAAGACATGACATAGAACAAATACGCACTCTCATTGGCTGCTATATCACGCTTCGTGCGACTCAGCTAGTTTCAACCAATCGCATCAGGTTATATGTCTTGTCACTTATTTCTTGGAGCGCTGTGCTAGGGGGGCAGGTAGGGCACACTGATTGAAGACTTTTGTTTTCAGGCATTGTGAGATGTTAAGACAGCATTTGGGAAGTTACGAACTTCCCAAATGCTGCCGAAGCCAGTTGAATTCTTCTGTTCGCCTCGTCTTCGAAATTGTTTCTACCCAACTGCAATGTCTGCCCAAGGTATACGTATTTTTGAACAATTTCGAGAACGGTGCCGTGTCCTGAAATCGGTTCCGGTAGAACATGTTCATTGAACATGACCTTGGTTTTATCCAAATTAATCCGTAGGCCGATCCGTAGAGAAGAATCAGCTAGGTCATTCAACATCAGTTGAAGGTCCTGCAGCGTTTCTACCATGATGACAATGTCGTCTGCAAATCGCAAGTGAGAGATTTGTTCGCCATTGATGTTGATGCCACGTTCTTTCCAATGCAACGTCTTGAACATAGCCTCCATTGCATTTGTGAACAATTTCGGGGAAATAACATCCCCTTGTCTCACTCCTCGATGCAATGGTATGGGACTTGTCTGCTGATTTTGTACTTGGACGGACATGGTGGTAGCCTCGTAGAGGCATCTTATCACTTGGATGTATCGCCAGATCTTAACAGAGTCAAAGGCTTTCTCATAGTCCACGAATGCTAGACACAGGGGCAGATTATATTCTTCAGTTTTCTCTATGATCTGCCGCACTGTGTGGATGTGGTCTATGGTGCTATAACCGCTCCGAAATCCAGCCTGACCCGGAGTTTGGAATTTGTCGAGTCTTCGCGCAAGACGGTTTGTGATCACTCTTGAAAACAGAGAGGGGAGCTCTTCGGAGCGGGTCTAAGCCACGTGGCGTAGAAGAGAAATGGGTCGATAGTTCTTCAACAGGGTTTTATCTCCCTTTTTGAAGAACAGGACGACCACACTTCTACTCCACGCCTCCGGAGTTCTCCCTTCGAACAGGACAACGTTAAAAAGCTGTTGAAGCTCCCTCAATATCGGTTTACCTCCAGCTTTCAACAGTTCTGTTGTAACGCCATCATCTTCTGGAGCTTTTCCGTTTTTGAGCTGTCTAAGAGCGATCCCAATTTCGCCAGAACTGGCAGGTCTTCGGTGAAGTGTCGTGTTAATGTGGCTGTGTAAAAATGGAGACTCTAGGTCTCCATTTGCCCAATAACAACAAATGTGGTCAACTTCGTAAGGTGGCTTCTTTCAAGAGATTGTACAAACACTTTGAACCCCTGATTCTGCTCAATCGCTCTTTCTATTGAAAAACTATTTTGGCATCGGAGGTCGTGCCGCATGTGCTTACTAATCTCCTGGTTTAGAGCCTGCCTTGCAGTCGAAGTGACGGGCGGATTTTCACGTCGTTCCTTCATCAGCCGTAAAGTTTCCTCGGAAAGCTTTGACTTACTGCCCTTACGCTGCATTTCACAAAATCTCGTACCCTCTTCCCTGAGGACCCGAGTCACATTTCGAGGTTCTTGTTCACGTCTGCTGTGGTTTCCACGACAACGAATCGGTTCTCCAAACTTAGCTGGAAAGCTTCGGATCCCATTATGGTTCGAAGCATGGTTGGTTGGAGCCTGGCTTTCACGCAGGCAGAGACGTTCAGCCTTAAGGTTGATATTCAGACAGCCTCTGACTAGTCGGTGATCGCTACCGGTATTGAACCTGTTGATTACAGAGACGTCTCTGAATATGTGCTTTTCGTTCGTGATGATGAAATCGATCTCATTTTTGGTCATAGTATCGGGGCTTTGTCAGGTTCACTCCCTTTGGGGCTTTTTCTTAAACCGTGAGTTCATCAAAAATAGCCCTTCTCGTTCGAGGAAGTTTACTAGCATCTGCCCTGTATGATTTCTTGTTCCAAATACAGGTACTGTTTCCTGTAATGTACCCACATAGGATGAAGTGAAACTTTCAAAGCTGCCAGTCTGCACTACTGCCCCCAGCCATGTTACCAGTCGAAGTAAAAGTTACTAGTTATGCTAACATTTAACCACGTAGTGTGGGTACATGTTAACAGGCTTAATATGAATAATGATTAACACGTATTACATAATTCATACTAAGCGTAAAAGGACCCTGGACCGAGGAATGGTCGTAGAAAATTTATTGCGCTCGTCAATATGAACAACTTTTACTGTGGTGACAATGCGGGGAAATGAAAAAAAACTTCTATATCCATACAAAATGTCATCACCCGAGGCAAAAAAAATCTATTTTGTAAATAAAAAAATCTATTTTGTAAATAGATTTTTTTTTCATTTCCCCGCATTGTCACCACAGTAAAAGTTGTTCAGCATTTCACGTGGAAGTCCTCCATACACAAGCATATGAGCGTGCGACTGGTAGACGAACCGGACGCATTCGATAGAGCGGTGCCTCACTAAGTTGCGCGATTCTAGAGCTCTGTGCGCTAAGTTACGATAAGTTACTCTAGAAATAATAGTTGGTTTAGGTTCGTGGTTGTTAATGGTATAAGGCTTATTTGATGTATTTGTAATAACTTTAAACTGTTTTTATAAAGTTCAATTATTATTTTCTTGTATTTGAGTTTTTTTTTGTTTTGATTGTGTGATATTGATTATTATGTCCATTTAGTCATGTTGTGCCTATAATTAAGGCAAAATGTGTTATTTTTGTGTATTTATCTTGTAAATATGTGTGCTTTGTTTGTTGGCTGTTCTGAATGTAAATAAATAAATAATGAAATAAAATTCTACAAACATTCCTATTTTTTTTTAAACATTTATTTGGCTACTGCCATAGTAATCTACAGATCATAACGTAAAGAGTAAATTCGAACAATTTACGATACTCGATGCGAAAGCAAATTTGTCTGTCTGTCTGTCTCTCTCGTTTTCAAGCCAGCATAGATATATTATCCCTATCCTGTGGGACGCGTCACTAAAAATAGAGGTTAAGGGTATCAATCTCAGTATTCAAAACGCCTGAAAGACGTTCTATTCCATGAACATCTTGAAGAATAACCAAAAAGTCGTCGGAACATCGTGAAACGTCTGTGGAGCTCACACGTAGTACTTAGCGCAGCAACTTACTTTTGAATTCCAAAAGGGAGGTACTTTTAAACCGAAAATCAACATTTACTACTGAGTTATTTTTTACTTTTTATTTTCGTTTGTTGATATTTATAGAGCGAAATCTGACATTGCTTTGTAAAAATCATAAGTATCTATACATACTCGACATTTTAAGCTTTATAAAAGTAAAAAGTTTTTAAAGATGGTAAGTAAAGTTCAGAATTCAAAAACCCAACGAGTGGTTGACTGTCGATGGCGGGATACAAACCCGTGATCCTCCACATAGAGACAGACATTCTGGCTACTAGACCAATGCGCTCGTATATGCGAGAAAAACGTTTCTGTAAAAAAATATTTCTTTTCACATAACTTACTTGAGTGCTTCTCTGTAATGCTTGATAGCTCCACTCAAGTGCCCCTTCTCTCGCGGGTAGTTTGCGAAGTTGTATAGTCGGCGTCACGCAAGAAGCAATTTTTGACAGGTCGATTGACATGCGTGACCTGGACTGATAGTGTTGTACAATATTGGAAAGATTCGAGTTATTTTGGAATCGATTTATGAGAAGTGTTTTGGTACCATCAATTATAGTCGTTATAAATATTTTATGAGCAACAGATAATGCATTTAAGGTTACGACAAGATGAAACCTATTTGTTAGCCGTTCATAATACGCGCAGTAGAGCTTATTATATTTATTTTACATATAACTGTATAATCTAAACGTTGTCACTTCGATTCATGAACAAAAAATAATCACATCTCTATAATTGATGACAACGAGCTAAAAAGCAATAGGATGTGCAACGCTGAGATACAAATGTCATCGCCATACAATTGGTTGTCAGTCATATCCATTCTAAAAATTGTTCATGGATTTATCAAGTATCTTTATTGCATTCCAAGTGTACAGAGGGTCTTATATTTAGGCAATAAGTCACAACAAGGAAGTCTTTTACAGACATTGCAATAGTAGTAAATTAACCTTATGAACTAATATTTCTTAATATATTTTTAAATCTTAAGCTAGAAATACTTTATTTTTAAATAAAAGAAAGGTACTCATTAATGGAATAAAAGCATGCATTAGTGAGAAAATCTCTCAATTTCTTCTTAAATTTGCTTTCTTTCTTTTCCTCACGAATGTTTTGTGGTAACTTATTATAGAGGTATATCTTAACTGCCATGAAGTACGGACTACAGTTAAGCATTTTAATTCTAGAGCCAGGTAGGTAAAGTCTATGTTTGTGTCGTGTATTAATGTTATGAGTTTCGTGTAGTTTTTGAAACGCTCATTTTATCAATGTTTCAGAATTTGCTTCTTAGCTGACGCCGTCTATAGTGTAGTTTGTTTAGGTAATATTGCCAAAATAAGTTCTGCAACAAATGTACATCAACGTAATAATTATTTATAAATTAGACAGCTCGCCGAAGAGCAAAATCGGTGACCAATTTTCCAATTTCGCTTGCTTGATTCTTAACCGATTTTCCAATCTTATTTGTTATTGTTAGAAAGAAAATAGATGGTTTCGTTAGTACGACAGTGCGGTACATTGACGAAGAATGTCTATGTAAAGTCAGCGGGGTCTATCTTCAACACAATTCACAAACTATCAAATTCTATCAACGCAAAGAAACTTATATAGAGGTATTGCGCACGCAAGAGGCCTATGTCCAGCAGTGGACAAGTATGGGCTGATGATGATGATGATGATGATGATTGCGCACGCAAAACTGAACCCGGCTACAAACAAGCTGATCGATCACCGTCCTTCAAACTAGCAAATTTTTAAGCTTCACTGTCAAAAAATTGACCTAGATAACTCCTTGTCTAAGGCAGTCCTAATTTATATTAATATTATAAAGAGGAAAGATATTTTGTATTTTCATATGTAACGAATAAACTCAAAAAGTACTGGACCGATTTGAATAATTTATATAAAAATACTTTTTTTTATTAGAAAGCTACATTATCACTGAGTAACATAGGCTATATTTAGTACTATATTACTGTAGAAATCTTTAGAAAGTCCTACATATTAAAATCAACCGAAGGTGTAAAAAATTTTGCCACAAAATGTCTTTCATCGCATACGCTGCGAGTATTAATGATAGGACAAAAAAATGTTGTACAATATTATAGAACATATCAATATCTACAAAAACCTTCGCGAGACCATATTATCTAACTATTGTAGTTACGTCACTATAACACCTTTTTTACATCCTTCACTCCTTCCAACATTCCTTCTGTCTGTCCCTATGTATGCTTAAATCTTTACAACTACACAACGGATTTTGATACGCATTGTTTTAATAGACATGGTGATTCTCAGAGAAGGTTTATAGGTACAAAACACGTAGTATAAAATAATAGAGAAACACTGACAATTTGCCACGTTTCTAATGAGATGTCGCAAAAAGTATTATTTTTTTAACTTAAATTGCAAACGCTGGCTAAATCCTTTGAGATAAATCGAAATAATGTACTACAATATTGTACAACTCAAATAGATCTACGAAAAAGTCCGCGATGGCATATACCTATCTATTAAGGATAACCCACAATAAAGATTTTTATGTTTGTATTTTTCTAAAAATAATAGTTTATTTACAAAGTGATTCTAAACAATACAAATCATTATTGCTCATTCGATCCAGTACCTTAAATATATGGCCCATTTAATGTTGACCAAAAGTGTGTCTTTAACAGCAAGTAAATTGAATGAATATTTTCGAAAATAATAATAATATAGAAGATAGAATAAGATATTAAAATGTAGGAAAATGCGGTATCTACGGGCGGCGGCGCGTACCTACCTACCTATATTATGATTCGTAGCGATTACATGCATTTATGCGTCCATATCCTTATCCGTGCTTAATATTTTGGATATTTCAAGACAGTCTTTACTTACATTCAGACGTTACACAGAATAATAAATATATATTAAAAAAATCCAATACAAAGGTAGGTAGGTAGGTACATTAGACTACAAAGGATAAATTCATATGATAATATACTTACCTAATTAAGGTTAATAATTCTTTCGTTTCAAATCGGAGTGAATAGAAAGAGTAAATTTTTAAATACGTGGCAGTGGGCCGGTCATATTAGCCGTAGACCCGATGACCGTTGGGACGAACG
Organism: Conopomorpha cramerella; assembly: GCA_012932125.1. Classification (NCBI taxonomy): domain Eukaryota; kingdom Metazoa; phylum Arthropoda; class Insecta; order Lepidoptera; family Gracillariidae; genus Conopomorpha; species Conopomorpha cramerella. The sequence continues at coordinate 44,435 of SJJU01071068.1, read as the reverse complement.
AGTTCTCGAGTGGAGACCGCGTCTCGACAAACGGAGTGTAGCCCCCCCTTAGGCAAGGTGGACTGATGATATGCGTAAGATTGCTGGCAGAAGCTGGATGCGAGAAGCCGAAAACAGATCACAGTGGCGTGCAAGAGAGGCCTATGTCCAGCAGTGGACAAATATGGGCTGGTGATGACGATGATGATAATGTCGTAAGCCTTGCAAATAAAGTTCCTTTTTGAGAGCACTATAATAATGCGCCTGCCAAGAGTGACGTTCCAGGTAGATATAGATGTAATTTGCAATTATTATTACCATAAACAAATCCCAGAGTCAAAGCTTCAATGTTTCGGGTTTAGATTTCAGCGTTGAGTTTTTTACACTCACCAATCATATTTCGCTCTTTCAAATCTCTCATCTCAAAATAAAAACGTTTGTATTGTCTAATGACAAAAAAACTGTGAAAGTGTTCTATAATTAATAATCAATTGCATACATCATACATACACTTCACGCCTGTCTCGGCAGAGACTACAGATCTCCATTTGTCACGGTCCTGACATACCCCTTTCGCTTCATCTACATTCATACATCTTTTCATACATGACCTCCGGTTTCGAGAACTTTTCACGCCACCTTCGGCCAGGACATCACCAATCTGGTCAACATATGTCCTTCTGGGGCGACCTCTACTCACCCGGCCCATTACATCACCCATATAAAATCTCTTTCGTCAATCGACTTTCATCCATTCTCTCCATATGCCCAAACCACCGAAGCATGCCCTTTTCAATCTTGGTCACTACGTCTTCCTCCAAACCGCAACTTTCCCTTATCACACTATTCCTTATCCTGTCATTCAATGTCACGCCTTTCATGCTCCGCAGTGACCGCATTTCTACGGCATTGACTTTACTTTTATGCTTCTTCTGCCATACCCAACTTTCACTTCCGTACATTAAGGTAGGTACCAGTACAGCGTCATGGACAGCCAATCTTGCCTTTTTCGACATGAATTGGCTCTCCATAACACTGCGAAGGGCACCGTTAACCTTATTACCCGCACTAACTCTTCTTTCAATATCTTTGTCAAACTTTCCATCACTTGTAAATAGAGATCCCAAATATACAAACTCATCCACTTGTTCAACTTTCTCACCGTCAATCATGCACTCACAAACTGTCCTTGTTTTTGACTACCATTACTTTGGTCTTGCTAGCATTTACTTTCATTCCTTTCCTTTGCAATGACTCATTTATACAATTAATCATCTGCTGCAATTCATACGCCGACGGTGCAGTCAGCATATAAAAGGCATTTGATGATTAAACCACTCATATCTAGATCTATAATTAATTAATTTGGTATTATATCGCCATTTCACCCGTGCGAAGCCGAGGCGGGCTGCTAGTAACTAAATAAAATAATAAGACCCAGACCAATCCTAGTTTAAGGACACGCAGCGCGCTACGCGCCTTAATCTATTTAATGAAAGGTACATTGACTATTTACCTAGGTAGGTGCATTAACTATTTACCAGCCTAGGTAAATTGTTCATGTTTCTATATTTGTAACACAAAAATCTAACCTTAAATCAATAGCACCCACTGAACCTGGAGACTGACAATTTTTTTAAACTCTATTACTTGGTAATAAAAGTCAAAATCAATTAAAGATTAAGTATTCTTCTGGGCGTTAATTGGGTTAATACACACATATACTTCACAGGTAGTTATACTCTACACATACAATATAGATATATATTGGATTACCACTAGGGTAAGTAATAATAAAATAAATAGGTAAACTTCACGACTTTAAATCCTGAAGCGGTGTAGGCAGAGGCACTTTCTAAGCAAATGGCCACGATTCACTGAGCCTGTTTAACCCAAGATGATAGATAAATCCATATGTATAGGTTCAGAGACACTGACCGTGTGGTTTATATTTCATCACGATGTTGTCCTTCGTCGTATAAAACGTTACGTGGCTTTAAAAAGAGTCAATGGACAGCCTAGTTCAGCCGGTTTCGAATCTACAACCTCCCAGTCGCAAGTCCAAGTAACCACAAAGGGCCAACAAAGGGCATGAACAACATATTTTTCTGCCCACACTAAAGATATTATATAGTCAAATGGTTCCCTCAAACCTTTCTTTATAATTGGCTGTGATGGCATTTCCTCTACAATCCTCAAGAAATATGCCATAGTCTTTGGTCTTTCTCATGATTTAAATGTATATTTTGAGACGGCGGAACCCCTAGTTCATCCAATAAAAAGCCTGCATTTCCGGAAAAAGGGTAGCATAATATCATAGGTTAAGAAGTACGGGAAGTGGCTGATAAGAAATCGGAAAAAATAATAATTTCGTCAAGGCGTACTCAGACTCCATTGATACTAATATAAATAAAATAAATCCTTCATTTTCAATAGCTTCTAGTGTTTACCAATGGAAGTGTGTGGATAAACATAGGCGATTTAAAAAGTCACCAGTGTTTCGGCAGTCCTTGACTATACATATCAATTAACTGAATAATAAATTATGAATACCAGTCGACCATGGAACAAAAGTTGAACGTCATTATAATGTTACGTACGTGGGGGGTGGGTACCGATAGAAAAATGACACTGTTACGAAAATCAAGAATTACACTTTATTTCGGCACTATAATTACAAACACTAATTACAATCGTTAAATTAAAACCGCTAATAAACAGTTTCACAATCACACAATCACTTGTTAACTCTCTTTAATTTTCTCTCTTGATGTTCACTGTATCACTGTTTAGTTGAAACTGTTCCGCCGACTCGATCGTCGCTCTTTATATACCACGGTACACAATCCAGAACATTCGAGTAGGTCCAGGTACATTCTCGAGTCGACTTCTAATAATAATAATTAAATACCTAACCGTCGCGTCGGCCCGCTCGCGTGTTTATACCTACTCCAACAGTAGGTAAGTAGGTTTATACCTACTTGTGAGTCGCGCGCGGCGGCCGGCTCGCTTGTTTATACCTACACCCAACAGTAGGTAAGTAGGTTTATACCTACTTGTGGCGAGGTAAGGTAAGTACTTGTGTACTTGTGGCTTTCGAAATATACCACACTTTTCTCGATCTTTCGAGATCCTTCTACTACATTCTGACGCATATAGGCACTGTGTAGTGGTTTGTTTGCGTCGACTTGGATACTGGAATGTTCTTTAGGCCTCTCGAATGTTCGACGTACCTCTACAGCATTCTAGCCGTTGTTTCTCGACCCCGGGGCGTAACACTAATAATAACTTCTAACAAAGTAAAAATCAGTATTGTTGTTGCCTGTACGAACTTTTTTTCCAATAAAATATTAAATAAGTGATATGCGTGACATCTATGGTGACCATTCATTCGGACGGTAATGTACGGAAAAACATTAGTATGGTTCGATTTGATTTCGGTAATTATGACATTAAGTAATTATGAACAATTTATTTGTTTACTAGCTGTCCCGGCAAACATTTGTTTTGCCATAATAAGTTGCCTTTGTACCCCGTGTATTGGGAGAAATACAACTGGCAGGTGGATAAAAAAAAGATAGTAGCCGATTCTCAGACCTACTGAATACGCATATAAAATTTGGTGAAAATCGGTAAAGCCGTTTCGGAGGAGTATGGCAACGAAAACTGTGACACGAGAATTTTATATATTAGATTTAATCATTCGAATAGTACGAGGTTTCACGAGGCACTAGCCAATGACTGTTTGAAAAAAAATGTTGTTAGTGCCTTACAACAGTTTTTATGACAGACTAGATATGATAATACATATCTAGTAGTTATACTCAAAAATACCCTTAACGCCCGAAGTCTACAATTTCTCTAGACTCTATTGAGTGTGTTGGCTATTAGGTAGTTGCTATAGTAACAAAAAATGTCAAATTATAATAAGTTTTGGATACTGAATTGAAATGTAAAAGAAGAATATAAAAGTGCATTCCAGAAATTGAGTTTTCCTAATTTAGTGTGTAACAAATCGCAAATTTCTCCGGAGAGTTCCTCACAAAGTGGCGACCGTGAACATGGAAGAACTGAAAAAGCGGAGGGCTGTTGCCAGGCGAAGTTACACTATTGTGGAGAAAGATGTCCAGCCTTTGTTAATTACAGAGGACAAGAATCTCGTCGAGATAGAGGCAATTCTCTCACATTTGGAACGTAAGGCTCTTGCATTATTTAAGATTGACGAGGAATTAAAGGAATTTATGTTTCAATCAGAGGCTTCCGAGGACGCAATTGTAGAGGAAGCACAGTCTGCAGGTCAGTACGAGAGAAGATTTGAAAAGATTAAGGCTCGTGTTGGTAAAATTAGAGATTTCGCAAAACAAGAGGTCAAGTCGGAATATAGCGACCCACGAAGTACAATCAAATCTGTCTTAGAAGAGAAAAGGTACGTACTACCGAAACTAGAGTTAAGAAAGTTTGATGGAAAAGCCATTAATTGGATAATGTTTTATGGCCAATTCAAAAGAATACATTTTGACCCAGCGATCGACGACTTCGATAAGTACAGGTACTTGGTACAGTGTACGGAACCAGGTTCGAAGGCTCGCTTGTTTGTGGAGAGTTTCAGTCCATCAGGCGAAAATTATTGTAGAGTGTTCGCAGAACTCAAAGAGAGGTTCGCGAGAGACGACTTGCTGATAGAGACCTACATCAGAGGATTGTTGCAGCTCATAACAGTAAAGAAAGATACATTACATCTCGACGAACTGTACAATAAACTTTCTACGTACTTAAAAGCATTGGAGTTTCTAGGTGTAACTACTGACAAGTACGCATCCATGTTGCTGCCTATGGTGGAGTCGGCGATTCCATACGAGATCTTAAAGGCGGAATAGAGACAAGAGTCAGAAGCCAAACCTCGATGACCTGGTGAAATTTTTAAAGTTAGAAGTAGAGAGCGACGAACGGTTACGGATGACGAGAGAGGATGGTCTACAGGAGCTGGAACCCACTTCAGCATGCATTGCGCACCCCAAGGTACAGAAAGAGCGAGAGCGAAAAAGTGTGCCAAAGGAAGGGAACAATGACATGAAATGCCATTTTTGTGATAAAGGTCATCCAAGCGTAGAGTGTTACAAGGTTGCGAAGTTATCTGTGGATCAAAAGAAGAACTTACTACGTAAGAAAAATGCTTGTTTTATCTGCCTGAAAAAGGGACATAATGCGAGGAAATGCCACAACTATCCGAAGTGTTTACTATGTAGCAAGCGTCACGTGACTGCGATGTGTCAACGACTGGATGAACACGAGAAACATGGAGAAGATAAGAAGAAAGAAGCCGAAGTTGTTCTTCATCAGCGCGACACGCAACAAACGTTTCTGCTGACGGTACTCGTAAGGGTAGTAAATAATTGTAAATCTGTCACAACTAGGGCTTTACTAGATTCAGGTGCTCAAAGATCATACGTACAGGAAGGTTTAGCAAGGAGTATGGGTCTGAAAACATATAAAACAGCGGCTATGAGTTTGTTTGGGGGTGTACAGACGAAAGAGAGCAAACACAATGTGTATGAATTAGGCATAGAGAGTTTGAATGGACAATTTGAGTTACAGATGGCAGCAGTCGGACAAGAAAAGCTCTGTGGTTCACTTCCAAGGCTGGCAGACAAGGAAATAATAGGTAAGCTGAGGGCTATGAACATCGAGCTAAGCGATGTAATAAGTGAAAGGAATAAGCATTGTGAAGAGGTAGGATTACTATTGGGAGCAGACATCTTAGGACATATAATGACGGGTAACATACAACAAATTAAAGAAAGTTTCGTGGCTTTGGAGACTAAGCTAGGGTGGTGCGTTCAGGGATCCTTATCAGCTAAAGGTGTTACTGCAGGGAGTTACAATGTGGAATTTTCTACGACAGATCTGTCGTCATTGGAAGCTCTAGGTATTAAGGATTCAGATATGGTGAGTAATGATAAACAGGTGAATGATAATGTCTTACAATGTTTTAGGAGTACAGTGTGTCGAAATGAAGATGGTCGATATGAGGTGACGTTACCCTGGAAGGACGGATTTCCGGAAGAGTTATCATGTCATTGTCGACGGAGAGTTTCTTGATGGTGTTGCGACGATTTATAGCGAGGAGAGGTCGTGTCAGTGTCATTTATACCGACAATGGTACCAATTTCCATGGAGCTCATAATTTATTAAAGGGAATAAAGTGGGATGAATTACAAGCTACATCAAGCATTCATCAAATTAAATGAATTTTCAATCCTCCTCCAGCACCTTGGTGGGGAGGGTTCTGGGAACGGTTAATTCGTTCTGTGAAGGGTCTTCTTAGACGGATGTTAGGTAGGAAGTCACTGTCTTATGTGGAATTGGAGACCATACTATGCGATTGTGAGGCGGTGTTAAACAGCAGACCGTTGACTTATGTGTCAGATTGTGACCAGATGGCGCCACTGACGCCACAGACTTTTTTACACGACATATCTTCCAGTGATGTAATTGATCTAGAGCACCTGGATAGGAAGGCGTTGAATATACCTCAAAAATTTTTGCAGACGCTACGAGACAATTTTAAGCAACGATTCCAAAAGGAATATTTAGGGTTATTGGTACAAGAGGCTACGAAGGGGAAGTTGGTGCAACTGAAGGTTGGAGACGTAGTTTTAGTGGAGATAGTAAATAAGAAACGTCAGTTCTGGCCGCTTGGGGTTATTGAAGAATTGTGTATAGGGGCGGACAGACGTGCTAACCGAGTGGCAAAAGTGCGAGTTGATGGGGCCGTGATAACCCGACCTGTACAAAGACTTTACCCACTAGAATTTTGTTATGTTGTAAATATTTTTTGAGGAACTATTATTTGTAATTTTAATACGATGACGGGTAGACTGTCATTCGAGGTACACGGTATAGTTATGATTTATATGTATAAGCAGTATTTTTTTGTGGCCGGAGGATGTTGGCTATTAGGTAGTTGCTATGGTAACAAAAAATTACAAATTATAACAAGTTTGGGTACTGAATTGAAATGTAAAAGAGAATATAAAAGTGCATTCCAGAAATTGAGTTTTCCTAGTTTATTGTGTAACAATTCGCATATTTCTCCGGAGAGTTCCTCACAGAGTGCATTTTAAAAGGTGTAATGTCCCGAAATGGGACCTGGGATCCTGATAGAACTCGGACCTATGATTCATCTTTAGGCATTTTTCGTATTTGAATAAGTTTTTAAGGGTTTTTACTGATATTTTATTGCCATAGAACTGCGTGCGAAAACTGGGTGCGAAAGAGGAAGAATGTCTCCAGAGACCGTGAGCTCTGATGGGATGAGGAAGTAAGCAAGGGTGTGAAGGAAAATAAAAAGGCCTGGATAGACGTGTTGGCCATGAGAGCCAAGACCTAAGGAACTAATTTGGATGAAAGTGAAAGGAAAATGTCTCAGTATAAGTGCTTAAAGAAGAGAGTGAAAGAACTGATAGTACGTAAGAAGAATGAGTTAAAAGAGCGGAATGATAAGAGGTTCTCTGACAACTTCCTAAATAATATTCGGACCGTTATGTGCCACTTTTGACCATTGCTATATTATAAATTATGGTTGGCGGGACGTTATTTTACACATTTTTGAGACAAACAACGTAATGTGCTGTCAAAATTGCATGAAAGAAACAACCCGTTATCCCGTAGAGATAAGATCTTGAAACAAACCAGCAATCAACGAGTATCAAGATTGTTTTTCCGAAATCATTCAATATTGTTATATGTTATATTGAAATTGCTCGCCACTTTTTTAATGCCACGACTCGCTGGTCGGACTATTAGAATCATTGATGTATCAACAGTGTTTCATATTTATTTAAGCCATGTACAGCGATACTGGCCGGATAGACGATTATTTAGTTGAAATGCAATGATATTATATAGTATAGTTGAAATGTCTTTCCTCTGTAATCACTTTATCCACAAAAATAAATCTGTTTCGTTGTTTTAATGATCTAAGCATGCATACGGACAGGGAACGGGAGAAGACTTTATTTTATACTTACATTGATATCGAGGATGCACATGAGCATAACGAAAACGGCAAGCGTCCAGGTTCCTCTGATCCCAAAGCTGGTGATGAGTGGTATCGAGCTCATCTGCCAATCATGGCTGAGACAGAGCAGAAGCCACCAATTGAACGCAGCCAGGTAGCTGAATGTCATGAACCTGGTAGGAAATGGGATTCTATTAACCGACGACCGCAGTCTGTGTTTCCTGCGCAGTACAGTCTGAAGGTCTTCAAGTCGCGGGTGAATAGGTACCTAGTGAACAAGTGTGCTCCATCGTAGACCACATCGCTGCTTAACATCAGGCAGGATGGTGGTCAAACGCTTGTTCATAGTGATAAAAAAGCAGCATGTGGTCAAAGATTGATATTATTGGTGGTATGTCCATGATATCCGCGATTGCTACACGTCATTACTTTAGCCGTACTATTACTACTACTAGTATTTAGCTGGATGTCCATACTGCTGGCACTTGTAGCAGCACGTGACATTGAAGTTGCCTCTAACTTCCACTTCAAATAGAGGGTTCCCAGCTGCAGTAGCTTGGTAGTACAGCTGTGCACGAGATCACAATTTCCCACATCCGTTTACGGGCTCCATCCAAGCAGCGTCGAAAAACACAGGTCTTCCCCTGAGGCATCAGTTTCTCTTTCGTGCCCGTGGTATCTTTTGCCATATTAATTTTCAGGACGTGGCCTGGGCCCAAAGGTTCTCGTCGGTGTATTCGTGCTTCAAATATTTCACGCAAATGCTTGGCGAGTCTTCGGGTCCACAACCCTCAGCGTCGGCGGTGTACTCTTCAACTTGCGGGTAGCTTCTGGATTGGCAGTGCGGACTACGATCCCGGAGTTTCCGACGTTGACAAAACACGTTAAAAACACAGACAAAATAAATTAAAAACATAATTACGTTCATGCGATGTATGCAACAACTTAGGCTAAGTTCCTAATTATCTATATTGATTCGATACGCGGGTCAGTCCGCTCAACACTGGTGTCAATACTTCCCCAGAAAACATTAGATACACCTATGTCCTTTGTTACACCAGAATAATCGTTTATATTCACTAAATTATTCCGAAAGTAATAACTAAAGCCACTGCCAGAAGTCAGTGCTGGCGAAATTGGGATCGCTCTTAGACAGCTCAAAAACGGAAAAGCTCCAGGAGAGGGTGGCGTTATAACAGAACTATTGAAGGCTGGAGGTAAACCGATATTGAGGGAGCTCCAAAAGCTTTTTAACGCTGTCCTGTTCGAAGGGAGAACTCCGGAGGCGTGGAGTAGAATATGAAGAAGAAGATGTGGTCGTCCTGTTCTTCAAAAAGGGAGATAAAACCCTGTTGAAGAACTATCGACCCATTTCTCTTCTAAGCCACGTCTACAAGCTGTTTTCAAGAGTGATCACAAACCGTCTTGCGTCAAGACTCGACAAAATACAACCTCAGGAGCTGGCTGGAAGCGGTTATGGCACCATAGACCACATACACACAGTGCGGCAGATCATAGAGAAAACTGAAGAACATAATCTGCCCCTGTGTCTAGCATTCGTGGACTATGAGAAGGCCTTTGCCTCGGTTGAGATCTGGTCCGTTCTGGAGTCTCTGCAGCATTGCCAAGTTGACTGGCGATACATCCAAGTGATAAGATGCCTCTACGAGGCTGCCACCATGTCCGTCCAAGTACAAAATCAGCAGACACGTCCCATACCATTGCATCGAGGAGTGAGACAAGGGGATGTTATTTCCCCGAAATTGTTCACAAATGCAATGGAGGATATGTTCAAGACGCTGCATTGGAAAGGACGTGGCATCAACATCAATGGCGAACACATCTCTCACTTGCGATTTGCAGACGACATCGTCATCATGGCAGAAACGCTGCAGGACCTTCAACTGATGTTGAATGACCTAGCTGATTGTTCTCTACGGATCCTTGGCCCTTGGCGCCTACGGATGAACTTGGATAAAACCAAGGTCATGTTCAATGAACATGTTCTACCGGAACCGATTTCAGTACACGGCACCGTTTTCGAAGTTGTTCAAAAATATGTATACCTTGGGCAGACATTGCAGTTGGGTAGAAACAACTTCGAGGACGAGGTAAACAGAAGAATTCAGCTGGGTTGGGCAGCATTTGGGAAGTTACGTCGAGTCTTAACATCAGCGATCCCACAGTGCCTGAAGACAAAAGTTTTCAATCAGTGTGTCCTACCTGTAATGACATACGGAGCTGAGACGTGGACACTGACGGCACGGCTGGCCCACAAGCTCAAAGTCGCACAGCGTGCTATGGAAAGGGCTATGCTCGGCGTTTCTCTGAAGGATCGAATCAGAAATGAAGTGATCCGACAGAGAACCAAAGTCATCGACATAGCTCATCGTTTTAGCAAGCTGAAGTGGCAGTGGGCCTGCCATATTAGCCGTAGAACCGATGACCGTTGGGGAAAACGAGTTCTCGAGTGGAGACCGCGTCTCGGCAAACGGAGTGTAGGACGCCCTCAGGCAAGGTGGACTGATGATATACGCAAGATGGCTGGCAGAAGCTGGATGCGAGAAGCCGAAAACAGATCACAGTGGCGTGCAATTGGAGAGGCATTTTTTCAGCAGTGGACAAATATGGGCTGATGATGATGATGAATAACTAAAAGAATTAGGTCTGTTTTTCCTCACGGCGATTAGTCCATACCTGCCCGAGGGAGGGCTCATACCCCGGGAATGTGGCGCGAAAGGCGCGATCCCTTACACAACACTAAGTACACTAAACTGCACAGATTTAAATAACAAATTAGTCCACAAGTAACAGAAACACTATATAGTCCTATGAAAAGATGCCAGTTTCTTCCCGGTTCTTCTGGTTAGTAAAAGAAATTAATTCGAACCGTGGACGTTTACTTTTGTTTTTAAAGTCATAAATGATGTTCATCAAGCTTTGTGTTATGCAACTGTATGTCTGTATTTTATAACACTTAAAACGATGAAATAAATAAACTTTGACTATGTGGAAACATACGTGAGAACTTGGAAATCGATTTGCCGAGATGCGAGTGGAGACCGTGGCTCGGCAAAACATTATTATTAGTAAAAAATAAATACACTTCACGCCTTTAATCCCAAAGAGGGGTAGGCAGAGGCACTTGCCAAAAATATTATTAGTATTGAAATAAAACAGTGTTGTATTTTAGTATGTCGAACATAATATTGGCCATAAAGTTACATTGAAATTTCCAATGCTGTAAGTTTCCAGTTTTACAAGTCTAGTTATACTGTGGCTCAACTGCTCCCAAACTCATAATGCTGGCAAAGCTTGTACTTCGTCTACAACACGAAATTGCAGTTAGTTACATTACGTGTTGTATAGTTTGGAAGCTTGGCTTAAATTTAAAAGTTAAGTGGGTATAGATTTTGTACAAACTTTTTCGGTGATTTATTTTATTTTTGTGCTAAAACGTAACAAATGTGTTTAAGAGTGTAGCTTACGGATAACTTTGTCTCGTCAAGAAGAACTTTGTCGGGAGGAATGGAACAGTTTGTGTGTGAAGTTGAACGCGACAACATTTTCTCCCGATCGTGTCGAATGTGAATTTTGTATTTATGCAATGTAATAAGCCAAATGACTGTTTAACACTATCTTACACACGGGGCAATTCCCTCAGAATATGTGCCACTCACAGATCATTCTTCTTTTCAAAAAGGGCGAAAGAGCAGATATCGGCAACTACCGCCCCATCAGCCTAACTTCTCACCTCTACAAGGCCTTCATAAAAATAATAGAGCGCCGTATATCAGCTCGTCTCGACCAAGCACAGCCACCTGAGCAGGCCGGATTTCGCCCAGGAATGTCTACTACAGATCACCTTCACGCCCTTAATCAAATTATTGAAAAACATGTAGAATATAATATACCTCTATATATTGCCTTCGTAGATTACTGTAAAGCCTTTGATAGCCCTACTCACCGTTCAATTTATAAAGCCCTTGAAAACCAAAACATCCCTCAATTTTATATTAATTTATTAAATGTTATTTATGACAATAGTACTGCTGCTATAAAGATGCAATCATCAGGGCCATCTTTCCATATTAGAAGGGGCGTGAAGCAGGGTGACCCTCTTTCCCCAAAACTTTTCACAGCACTATTGGAGGAAATGTTCCGAAAGCTGAGCCCGGAATGGGAAGATCGGGGCATTGCCGTCGGTGAGGCAAGGCTTACGAATCTTCGCTTCGCAGACGACATTGTACTATTCTCTCGTTCCGCTCCCGAGCTACAATCTATGCTAGAACAACTTAGCGCGACAGGCCTCGGGGTTGGCCTTAGGATGAATATGTCGAAGACTAAAGTCATGACTAACAGCCACGAGCATGTCGTAGATGTGGATGGTGAGAGAATTGCATATGTCCAAGAGTATATCTATCTTGGCCAATTAGTCTCCTTCCAGAGCCGACAAGATAAGGAGGTCGAAAGACGCATCGAAAATGCCTGGAGGAGCTATTGGTCAATGAAAGAACTCATGAAAGGGAATCTCCCCTTGAGTCTTAAACGCAAACTCATGGACATGTGCATTCTCCCCATTCTTACATACGGAGCTCAGACTTGGTCTTTAACTGACATCCAAAGGTTTCGACTCGAGGTCTGTCAAAGAAATATGGAGCGCAGTATATTAGGAGTTAGACTAATTGACAAAGTCCCTAACACTGAACTGCGCTCCAAAACTAAAATTAAAGATGTGGCTCGGAGGTCAGCTGAGCTGAAGTGGGACTGGGCCGGACACGTCGCCCGAATGGAACCAAACCGTTGGGCTAAAAAAACAACCGAATGGCTACCAGCAAATGGCAAGAGACGACGTGGTCGCCCCAGAAAGCGTTGGTGTGACGAGCTTGTGTCTCACGACAAAGGATGGTGGAACGCCGCCCAAGATCGCATGGCGTGGAAGGAGGGGAGAGAGGCCTTTGCCCTGCAGTGGGACAACAGTGGCTCATAATAATAATAAGCCAAATAAATGTTAATAAATACAGTGTTAGACAAACATTTAATTTTACTTTATAAAGTCATTAAAATAAATCAGCAAAAACAGGGCTCGACCGCTCAGCATGTTGTCACGGATATAAAGAATGAAGATAGATGTTTTAAAACCTATAGAAGACAATCTCATTTGTGCCGATTAATGTACGGGCTAGAAAGGTGAAGCGCTGTTGTGATTAATATCGATATCTTCAGGAACATTTGGCGTAACTGCCAAAAGCCAATTTTAAAGGAGAACGAAAAACTTATTTTATTGTATCTTTGATATAGTCTGGCCAGCGAGCCGTGGCCACGGTGTAAATGCCAGAGCAAGTCAAATGACTTGCAACACTCAGGCACTGTGAGTGTCTGAGTGTTGTGAATGCTGTCACATACCACTGACACACACGTATGAAAAGTATTAAGTAACAATTATTGTGAGAATACGATTTCGTAAAATTCAAGCGCATAACATGTCTTAATCTTAATGTGGGGCCAGGAAGTTAGTTTATGATAAATTATTTAAGAGTGATACCCGACCATGAAACCTGAGGATGAAGATGTTTTCGGGGAGAAAATGCAATGTTTTTGTAAAATTGTTGCTGCTGCGTCAGAAAATGAAAACAATGTAATAAAACTATCTAGGTCCTTGAACTATTTATTTCTGCTTTTATAGTTGGTGAAATTTAATATCTACCTATATGATTTCGTGTAACAGGTGATCGAGAAGAAGTGGGCAAGATTAATACCTTAATGATTAAAATATAAAAAATATTTAAATTGTTATGTGCTTTTTATTTGCATTCAATTACTTAGTAGGTACTTACTTAGTAAACAAACCTAAAGGTAGGTACCCTACGCTCTCGCTAAGGCTCACATCACACAAAGGCGGAACGACTAGAAAAACGGACTGCGTCCGTACCTATTAGGATTATATCTACGTTTTGTAGCTGTTCAATAGATATCCCTTATGTTCATTCCCGCAATCAGTCTTTATGTGACAAGATTCAGAAAAACTATAACCGTGGCCCAGGAATGCTCACGAACCGTTATGAGTGCCGTCACTTTAACCCTGAGTTTCTATATCATAAGTTACTGGTGAGGAGGCGTTATTTTAGACTGAAACAAACAACGTTATGAGTTGTGAAAATCGCATGAAAGAAAAACTCATTATCCCGGTCAGATAAGATCTTGAAACTAACCAGCAATAAGTATCAAGATTGTTTTTCTGAATTCAGTCAAGATTTTTTAGTGGTACCGTAGCCTTTTTCTTTCAAATTTCCCGCCACTTTTTAATGCCACGACTCGCTGGCCAGACTATATCTTGGACATTATTGAAGTTTCACATCAATTATATTTGTGATAGTTTCTTACATGACCTTAGCAATAATAAAAAAGTTATACAACCATTGACCACTTCAATAACTAAACATTAATAATACCTTGTATACGACGCGTGACTAATAATGACTTGATGAGGATTGTGTAACTATTCTATTAACTTACGACACCGTGTGTGGTCGACATTATGTTTTGACATAGACCATAGAGATTTGGACCTATTGGCTAAGGAAATAAGCTAAGGGAATATTTCGTGCCAAAACATAAGATATGTTCCTAAAGCACAACATTGAGTTTATTTCTTTATTTAAAAATTTGAGGCTGTAATTCATCTACAATTGCTTTGAAATAAATGTATTTTCTATTTCTTGCTATTTTGTACAGTACCTACTATACATATTAGTCCATAATCTATTCACCATTCGTATTTCTCAAATTCAGTTTACGACCGAAATTTTGGTTGAGTTCATTAGGTACCTGTTTTGGCATTAAATCAAAATAAAGGATTTGAAAATCGAAGTTTTATCAATTTTATTCCAAAATATATAATTTTATTTTTTTAAATGTACGCCACAGTATTTTAATCGTTTATTAATGTCTCTTTTCCATCAAAATGTATAACGATGTACTTCTGGATGCAAACTATCACTTTTACTACCAAAATGACAGTATAGACCCAAATACAGTACATTTGAATACGGTACGCAGTAAGGGGCAGAAAATATTGTCTCTTACTTTAACTCCTGCATGTTTTTCATATCGTTGGCTCGATTTATTCTAATCATCAGGTTTAGGTTTCACGTCTACTTGTTTTTGGTCAGAGCTTTGTAGCCATGTCTGCAAATGTTTTGGCCAGGGATAAAGCAAGGGAAGTGCGATTATGTTATTTAAGGTACCTTATTTATATGTATACATGTTTTGTATCGTAGGTATTAACTGATAAAATATTTATGTTGTCCTCTAACTCAGTCAGTTTCCTTTGAGTCATCGGCTTCTGGTCAGCTGGTATTATGGCCGAGTTGACCAGCATTTCGCTACTTCCAAGCCACAAATATACGTTATTCAAGGCCTCCATTAAAGTCCAAAAATATTTTGGTATGACACAATAAGTAGTTAGTAGGTGCGACATTATTTTTAATCGTTTAGGTATTGCACAGGTTGACGTTCTTTCAGTCATTTCATATGTGACAAAATCTGTCAAATAAACTGTACTGAATATTTAAAATTTTGCGAGCAGTTGTCGACGGTAATGACTTTCCGCATGTGGTTGTTTGTTAAACTTCAAATGTCATAAAATGCGTTATGCTGCCTCTTTTTCTCTCTAGTAGAATTTATAGGCTAGTACGAAGTCTCTTTCCCACAATTCGTTCGTCTTTAAGCGTAGCGGCGGGATTATTAGTCTATAGTGTATACACGTACGGTCGACAATGAAAGTGGTCTATCTGTTTTAATAACACTTCCCATCCCTCACTCTCGTCACTAAGACATGATTAAGGTAGAGCTGTTATATTGCTACAAGTAAACATTGACCCTTAATGTCTAATAACATTCATGTGGGTTTCAACCCTAGGGTGTTAGAACAGATTTTACGACTGTAAATACTGCTCTCATCTTTGGGATGGATCAGCCAAATACCAGCTTGAGGCTCTGGAGGCAATAGAAAGGCGTGCTAGAAGGCTCATAGGTGACAACAGGCTATTTGATTCTCGGCTACAAAGCCTAGAGCATCGCCGTAAAGTTGCAAGCCTATCTGTCTTCTATCGGGTGCATTTCGGAGAGTGTGCTACGGAGTTGCATAACCTAATACCCCCCTCGCGTTTTTACAATAGGACAACCAGGAGAACGGCAAAACGTCATCCATACCAGGTGGATTTGCCATTTACGCGAACCAAACGGTTTGCGTCCACTTTCATAGTGCGTACCGCCAGGATGTGGAACGACTTGCCGGAGTCTGTGTTTCCTGCGCAGTATAGTTTGAAGGTCTTCAAGTCGCGGGTGAATAGGTACCTACTGAACAAGTGTGCTCCATCGTAGACCACATCGCTGCTTAACATCAGGCAGGATGGTGGTCAAACGCTTGTTCATAGTGATTAAAAAAAAAACACACCTCTACGTACCTTACGATGAAACTGGAATGAAACGCCGCTGGATTGTCTTGGGATGAAAATATCGGCAAAGATCCTTGCATCATTGAAATCCTTAGACACCAAAAGTGACATTAGTTATCTTGAAGTTTCTATTTGGAACAATAGAGCTTTTCTTGACCTTTTTTGCGACAGGAGCGACCTATAAACAGTTCGGAATTTATTTTATTTTGAAATAATCGTCTTTGCTGTTGCAAGATAATATAACATTTATGTTCGTCTTAACACTATGGTAAAGTAGGCTTTTATATCACGAAGTCTTGTGAACAAAGAAAAGAACGGTTTCGTAATCGTCTATTTCCCTATGATAGATATCTATTATAAATAAAAATATTGTACGATTAGCCTGTATGAAGTGCCTTTTAGCGTCATCCTTTTGAATCCACTCCTTTCACGCCTTTTATTTCCAAAGCTGTGTAGGCAGAGGCACTTGCCAAGCAAATGCCCACGGTTCACCAATCGAATTTAACCCAACGTGACAGGGTGTGAGCCCATCAACGTTATAAGGTTCACACACCTTGTTCGTCTTTAAGCGTAGCGAGCGTAGCGGGTTTCATCACAATGTTGTCCTTCACCATACATAGGCTATGAAAAAGAGTCCCATTGGTACACGTCCATTGCAAGTCAAGTATTCGACCAACAAGGCCACAGAGGCTCTCAATCCATTGTCATGTCACGAATTTAGGCATGTAACGTTCAAATTCTTGAGGATAGCTGCTTATGTAATACACTTTTTAGGTATTCACATGTCAGCTGAGGATACTAAATATGATGTGTTCGAAACCGTTTCTGCCTATGGTTCAGCATATCGCCGTAATACTTTGTGAAGTTTAATCTATTCCCGTGGGAATTAGAGTTAAAACATAGTCTAAGTTCAGGTTATTTTATAGAAGGTCAGATTGCAAAAGTCTCCCAGTCCATGATAGCAAACAACTTTCGCAATGGAAGCCTAAAGTCCTAAAGCCTAAAGTAAAAAACAAATATAACTTTTCGTTTAATAATTACGTGTTTATGAATAAGCGTTCCTACCGTTCCACATCAGGTGTATTTTATCGCAAGTACTACATACGAGACTATTATTTAACCATTAATTTTTTTTTTTTTATTTAACCCTTGTTGAAAATACTTAACCAATATTTAAGAAGTTATTATTTTACTTACGAATGATTGGGATTATTTTACACGTTTACTACGAACATTAAAAAAAATCTCTCATCGCTTCAGTAAGTATCGGATGGATGGCGAAAAGTGGCGGCTAGTGTGGCAAACGGCCGCTGCAGCACCATGAGACAGGTACGCGTGACCAGCGCAATGCTGGCCTCATGGAGGCCCACGTTGCTCACGTGCCACCACCACAGATTCTCCCCGGCTAGAGCGTAGTTTAATCTGCAACGTACGTGTCTGGGCAATGCAAACTCCTCATTTGACTACATCACATTATCGAGTAGTAGTTTATCATCACAGTATCATTCCTGACCATCCGGCAATAACAGGGATGGATAATATATAGGCGGTCAAGAAAAAGTGAGCGTTGAAAAGAGGGAAATACAAGCAGAATGGCCCGTACGCCGAAAGACAGTTTGGGTGGTGGTGGACTTGTCCCTGGATAAAATGTACCATTCTTGTAGGCAGTAGTAATTTTACTCGACGTTTCGACGCAGTTGCATGCGTCGTGGTCACGAGTGGACGTAAAAAATGATCCCCGAAAGCATTGCAAGTATGTTACGTTTTGAAAGATATATAGTATAAGATATATGTTTCAAAATTTTCTGCATATTATAACGTTTCATCCAAATAAACCGCGACTGAAATACATTTAATGAACTCAACTTACACAGCGTTCATCGGTAGCAGAAAGTACTGTCGGAACATCCTAAACAAGCCCATATTGTATAAGTTTCCATTTCACTATTTTTACAACGTCGGTTGCCTCGGGAAATATCTATAAAGTCATATTTAGCTAATGTTCGTCCCGGGAGCGGGCGTCTCGGGCCAGCGAGCGCTCAATAAAGTGTTTCATAGTGCCCACAACTTCACCACACGATAATATGTTTAGGGTACCATAAAGAACCCTGGTCCCGGCCGGCCGCCTCGCTGAACAGTGCCCACCACGATATTACCTATTTATTTCGAGCGGTATTTCGAACGATATAATTTTCACACGTATCATACTAACAATGGACCACAAATATAGGATCTAGTTTTGATATGTATAATTAGAAGCTTCTAATTTTTCTACTGAATCGGAAAATTAAGTAAATTATGAACAATTCTAATACCTAGATCCTTATAGGCCAATATTTCTTATCCGTTAATTGTTAACTGTGTTAAGTTACTAAAGTAGTAGTTAGTTTTTTTAGTTTTGACTAAGTTAAGGAACTAAACAATATTAAGATTTTTACTCGCACTGCCGTCATGAATTGTGAAACGTATTTTACATCACATCCATAGGTAGTAGGTACGTATCTGATAGAGTGGACGATCTTTGTTGGCTTAAGCTATAAATAGTAGTGAGATAGTATTTCATTGTACCTACGTGTTTTTGTGGTTTTATGGTAGGTATTCATCGTAAAATTCGTAAATGTTTTTTACTTGCGTGAAATACTAGGTACCAAAGATTTCACCTCCCTTCTGTATATATCGATGTATAACTATCTCCCCCTCTTCACGACAGATCAATGCGGAACTTGTGTTCCGAGAGAAAACAGAATGACATTGATGTAAACGTGACACTCCAGAATATTGGGCATTTGCAGTATAAAACCGTAGTCGAATGGAAGTAATGCATCATTGTACTGTCGGCCAAGAATCTGGCCTACCTTAGGGTAGGTTAGGTTAACATTAAGCTTATTTTTTATTGATGTGACACAGAAAGTGTTATTAAAAATTATATACTACTTTCTTGGTCAACCGTTCATACCGTGTGTACGGAAACAAGATATGCCATCAATCGGCGGGTTTTGTGACGCGGCTACGGCGGCGACAACAACCCAGCTGTGTTGAGCGTTGATTGAATTTTAATGGCGGCGACCTATCAACGCTGATATTGGCTTGTAAAACTTTATGTGAAAGATATTGAATTGTAAGTTAAAAACACGTCTGTGAAAGCTTTTTTCAGACAGATATAATGTTGAGAAAAAAACCCTTACGTAGATACCTACTTAATAAGCTTGATTTATCTTTAGATCTCATAATTACGGTAAGGATTTGAATGTGCCTACTAATATAACATTCACATAACTATTTATACTTGTAAAATGTACGTGGTCCATACAGCAGGCTCAAATGAACAAATACAAGAAGCAAAGTTGACTCCGATCCGAGTTCCGAGTTGTCATACTTTTAAAACAACTAGATATAAGCAAGCACAAGCCTCGAGATCGCCGCAAGTTGCAAGCCTATCTGTCTTCTATCGGGTGCATTTCGGAGAGTGTGCTACGGAGTTGCATACCCTAATACCCCCCTCGCGTTTTTACAATAGGACAACCAGGAGAACGGCAAAACGTCATCCATACCAGGTGGATTTGCCATTTACGCGAACGAAACGGTTTGCGTCCACTTTCATAGTGCGTACCGCCAGGATGTGGAACGACTTGCCGGAGTCTGTGTTTCCTGCGCAGTATAGTTTGAAGCTCTTCAAGTCGCGGTAGTTGAATAAGGTTACCTAAGCTGAACAGTTGTCCGTCGTTAAGACACATCGCTGCTTAACATCAGGAGCATGGTGGTCAAAACCTTGTTCATACGCAATGCATGTTAAAAAAACAAAACCACACCTCATACCGTTACCTTACGAAAACTTGCGATGGAACGCCGCTGGATTGTCTTGATGAAAAGATCCGGCAAATAATCCTGTGCATCATTGAAATCCTTAGCACACCTAAAGTGACATTAAGTTATCTTGGAAGTATCCTATTTGGCAACAATAGAGTTTTCTTGAACCTTTTTTGCGACAGAGCGGACCTATTATAACAGTTCGACGAAATTATATTTTTATTTTTACAATTAATCCGTCTTTCTGTTTTTGCAGAGATAAGTATCAACATTTATGTCGTCTTAACACATGTAAAGTAGGGGCTTTTATACTCACGAATCTTGTAACAACAGAAAAGAAACGGTTTCGAACTGTCTTATTTCCCTATGAATTAGAATCCATGTATAAAATAAAACATATGTACGATTGCCTGTACTGAAGGCCTTTTTAGCTCATCTTTTTGAATCCACTCCTTTCCGCCTTTGATTTCCAAAGCTGTGTAGGAAGAGGCACTTGCCAAGCAAATGCCCACGGTTCACCAATCGAATTTAACCCAACGTGACAGGGTGTGAGCCCATCAACGTTATAAGGTTCACACACCTTGTTCGTCTTTAAGCGTAGCGAGCGTAGCGGGTTTCATCACAATGTTGTCCTTCACCATACATAGGCTATGAAAAAGAGTCCCATTGGTACACGTCCATTGCAAGTCAAGTATTCGACCAACAAGGCCACAGAGGCTCTCAATCCATTGTCATGTCACGAATTTAGGCATGTAACGTTCAAATTCTTGAGGATAGCTGCTTATGTAATACACTTTTTAGGTATTCACATGTCAGCTGAGGATACTAAATATGATGTGTTCGAAACCGTTTCTGCCTATGGTTCAGCATATCGCCGTAATACTTTGTGAAGTTTAATCTATTCCCGTGGGAATTAGAGTTAAAACATAGTCTAAGTTCAGGTTATTTTATAGAAGGTCAGATTGCAAAAGTCTCCCAGTCCATGATAGCAAACAACTTTCGCAATGGAAGCCTAAAGTCCTAAAGCCTAAAGTAAAAAACAAATATAACTTTTCGTTTAATAATTACGTGTTTATGAATAAGCGTTCCTACCGTTCCACATCAGGTGTATTTTATCGCAAGTACTACATACGAGACTATTATTTAACCATTAATTTTTTTTTTTTTATTTAACCCTTGTTGAAAATACTTAACCAATATTTAAGAAGTTATTATTTTACTTACGAATGATTGGGATTATTTTACACGTTTACTACGAACATTAAAAAAAATCTCTCATCGCTTCAGTAAGTATCGGATGGATGGCGAAAAGTGGCGGCTAGTGTGGCAAACGGCCGCTGCAGCACCATGAGACAGGTACGCGTGACCAGCGCAATGCTGGCCTCATGGAGGCCCACGTTGCTCACGTGCCACCACCACAGATTCTCCCCGGCTAGAGCGTAGTTTAATCTGCAACGTACGTGTCTGGGCAATGCAAACTCCTCATTTGACTACATCACATTATCGAGTAGTAGTTTATCATCACAGTATCATTCCTGACCATCCGGCAATAACAGGGATGGATAATATATAGGCGGTCAAGAAAAAGTGAGCGTTGAAAAGAGGGAAATACAAGCAGAATGGCCCGTACGCCGAAAGACAGTTTGGGTGGTGGTGGACTTGTCCCTGGATAAAATGTACCATTCTTGTAGGCAGTAGTAATTTTACTCGACGTTTCGACGCAGTTGCATGCGTCGTGGTCACGAGTGGACGTAAAAAATGATCCCCGAAAGCATTGCAAGTATGTTACGTTTTGAAAGATATATAGTATAAGATATATGTTTCAAAATTTTCTGCATATTATAACGTTTCATCCAAATAAACCGCGACTGAAATACATTTAATGAACTCAACTTACACAGCGTTCATCGGTAGCAGAAAGTACTGTCGGAACATCCTAAACAAGCCCATATTGTATAAGTTTCCATTTCACTATTTTTACAACGTCGGTTGCCTCGGGAAATATCTATAAAGTCATATTTAGCTAATGTTCGTCCCGGGAGCGGGCGTCTCGGGCCAGCGAGCGCTCAATAAAGTGTTTCATAGTGCCCACAACTTCACCACACGATAATATGTTTAGGGTACCATAAAGAACCCTGGTCCCGGCCGGCCGCCTCGCTGAACAGTGCCCACCACGATATTACCTATTTATTTCGAGCGGTATTTCGAACGATATAATTTTCACACGTATCATACTAACAATGGACCACAAATATAGGATCTAGTTTTGATATGTATAATTAGAAGCTTCTAATTTTTCTACTGAATCGGAAAATTAAGTAAATTATGAACAATTCTAATACCTAGATCCTTATAGGCCAATATTTCTTATCCGTTAATTGTTAACTGTGTTAAGTTACTAAAGTAGTAGTTAGTTTTTTTAGTTTTGACTAAGTTAAGGAACTAAACAATATTAAGATTTTTACTCGCACTGCCGTCATGAATTGTGAAACGTATTTTACATCACATCCATAGGTAGTAGGTACGTATCTGATAGAGTGGACGATCTTTGTTGGCTTAAGCTATAAATAGTAGTGAGATAGTATTTCATTGTACCTACGTGTTTTTGTGGTTTTATGGTAGGTATTCATCGTAAAATTCGTAAATGTTTTTTACTTGCGTGAAATACTAGGTACCAAAGATTTCACCTCCCTTCTGTATATATCGATGTATAACTATCTCCCCCTCTTCACGACAGATCAATGCGGAACTTGTGTTCCGAGAGAAAACAGAATGACATTGATGTAAACGTGACACTCCAGAATATTGGGCATTTGCAGTATAAAACCGTAGTCGAATGGAAGTAATGCATCATTGTACTGTCGGCCAAGAATCTGGCCTACCTTAGGGTAGGTTAGGTTAACATTAAGCTTATTTTTTATTGATGTGACACAGAAAGTGTTATTAAAAATTATATACTACTTTCTTGGTCAACCGTTCATACCGTGTGTACGGAAACAAGATATGCCATCAATCGGCGGGTTTTGTGACGCGGCTACGGCGGCGACAACAACCCAGCTGTGTTGAGCGTTGATTGAATTTTAATGGCGGCGACCTATCAACGCTGATATTGGCTTGTAAAACTTTATGTGAAAGATATTGAATTGTAAGTTAAAAACACGTCTGTGAAAGCTTTTTTCAGACAGATATAATGTTGAGAAAAAAACCCTTACGTAGATACCTACTTAATAAGCTTGATTTATCTTTAGATCTCATAATTACGGTAAGGATTTGAATGTGCCTACTAATATAACATTCACATAACTATTTATACTTGTAAAATGTACGTGGTCCATACAGCAGGCTCAAATGAACAAATACAAGAAGCAAAGTTGACTCCGATCCGAGTTCCGAGTTGTCATACTTTTAAAACAACTAGATATAAGCAAGCAAACTGCGGCAACCAGTAGACCTTTTATATTTAACTAGTGGACGCCCCGAGATTTCATTCGCGTAGTTTCAGTATTTCATACAAACTATAACACTCTCTATATAGCAACGCGACCAACAGGATCCAAACAATAATACTACCGATTCGTATAATAAACAAGCTAGGGTTAATTTTTAATTTTTAGTCGATTCGATTCCCGGTTGTTACAAGCAAATTTAAAAAAATGTATAAATGCAGTTTTGATTCTTTTAAAAAATAAAGGAATGTTTCCTTTCAGTAAAACGAGCTAACTAAAGGATTTAAAGCAGTTACCCTCCAGGGCCCATAACTTTTTTCCACCCTCTGTATATACGTATAGATGTAGCTTCTCAAAGGTGAAGAATTTTGTAATTACTAGACCGATTAATTTCGAAGCCTATTCAATGCAAACAATGAAATCTTTCCTCTTCATAACATTAGTATACCGCGTGCTTTAATATGGGGTTAGATGTAGAATTTCTCCGGATATGATGAAAAGCCTGGTGCCGTTTGTTATGGCTCTTTCACTGAAACGTGTCACGTGCCGCTTTGAAAAGAACAAACCACAGAGCAGTAATTACAAGCATGGCATTGTTTTCGAGAATTTCCACCACTCTGAGCAATTAGTGGCACCTACTTACTGCGTACTGGCTGCCTTAATGCACGCGGCATTATAATACTGACAAATTACACATCGCAACTATTCAACGACCTTCTTTGCTGATGTACCTACCTACTAATTATGTAGGTATATAGACAGCCTATTATGTAATCGTCTTGTCGATAGTCGAAGTATCCGAACCAATCGATTTCAGTTTAACCCTCACATCCCGTTCGTCGACGTACATATACATACATACATACACTTCACGCCTGTCTCCCAGAGGGGTAGGCAGAGACTACAGATCTCCATTTGTCACGATCCTGACATACCCCTTTCGCTTCTTACATTCATACATCTTTTCATACATGACCTCCGGTTTCGAGTACTTTTCACGCCACCTTCGGTCAGGACATCACCAATCTGTCTTTATATGTCCTTCTGGGGCGACCTCTACTCACCCGGCCCATTACATCACCCATATAAATCTCTTTCGTCAATCGACTTTCATCCATTCTCTCCATATGCCAAACCACCGAAGCATGCCCTTTTCAATCTTGGTCACTACGTCTTCCTTCAAACCGCAACTTTCTCTTATCACACTATTCCTTATCCTGTCATTCAATGTCACGCTTTTCATGCTCCGCAATGACCGCATTTCTACGGCATTGACTTTACTTTTATGCTTCTTCTTCCATACCCAACTTTCACTCCCGTACATTAAGGTAGGTGCCAGTACAGCGTCATGGACAGCCCATCTTGCCTTTTTCGACATGAATTGGCTCTCCATAACACTGCGAAGGGCACCGTTAACCTTATTACCCGCACTCACTCTTCTTTCAATATCTTTGTCAAACTTTCCATCACTTGTAAATAGAGATCCCAAATATAAATTAAATATAATTATATAAATAATTCGTCGACGTGATAAAAATAAAACTTCTATTGTCCTAATTCGAGTTATAGCGGAAGTGTTAAATTCACAAATTAAAACGTTTACGTTGTAATAATTCTTGCACAAGTCGGTTTATTGAAATGGTAAATGTAAATTAAATATGGCCCATTTTATCGTCAAACAAAAAAATATTCCTTGAATTTATTAGCCTTTGTGGGGTGAAACTTATCATTTTTACCTTTAATTTGGATATTTTCTGTTGGGAGGCTTCGGAAAATCAAAACCATGCGTCAAGTACCATTCAGTGATCAATAAGCGTTCTTGATTCTCGTACATGCGTCACTGATAAATCAGTCTTGGTTAGTTGGATCCAAAGAAACAGATCTTGCTTAAAATCCCGAGATACGCCACTGTGCCGGCTGGCGAATCGGATAGAGGGAACGGTGGACATTTTCGGGGGGTTCGAGGTTTAAAATACCTCTGCTACTGAAATAATATCAATGGTATTAACTCTTTCCCGGACAGTAAACGCCTATAGGCGTCATAACAATAATACATCTATTGTTTCTATTTTACTGTCCGCCAATGTGTTAATCTCTGTATGCTGCTTGATCCTTTGTAACATCGTTCTGTTATGAGTGTTTCTAATGAGGTAAGCGGACATGATATTAGTTTTGTAATAAATATTCTGGTATTCACGAATCAGACAAATTGAAAATGCTGCTTAATGTCTAAGCTAACTTTACTTTAGGTAGGTTCTTTATTTAATATTTTGTGACAGCGTCTAAGGTCCAGTTGGTCTGATACTTAACGTCGGGAGGTCGCGGTTTCCAGACCGGCTACTGGACGTGTACCAATGGGATTCTTTTTCAGAGCCTATGTTACGCAAGGCAACGCTCGTTCGGTGAAGGACAACATTGTGATGACGTCCACACACTCTGGTATGTGAACCGTAATCGGCGTTTGGCTCACCTCCTGTAACGTTGGGTTAAATACGCTTGGTGATGTGGGTATTTGCTTAGCAAGTACCTCCGCCCATCCCGCTTTGAGATTAGAAGGCGTGAAGTGCATTTTTACTAAACTAATACGGTCGGCCGTGAAAATAGTCGACATGTAAGACTAAGGTGTAAATTCATATGAATATCATTCAACAAAAAAGGTTTAGTACGCTTTACAAAAACTGTTGACCTCGGCTCAAAAGTATATTTCCGGAGCGTTTTGAACACTGTTGATATAAAACCGTTTGTCTAATAAATTAACACTTGAATTGGTGGTGGCGATTTTTTTTAGTTACTATATTCCCAAATACATACTGCGTAAAATAGGACCCCAAGCAATGGTCTTAGAAAGGTTGTTAGAAATGTCATCTCTCGAGGCAGAATATTGTCTATTTTGTATGTAAACAAAAATGCTTGCACACTATTTAAAAAAAATCCTCGCATTGTCGTTGTTGTTGACATATTAACGAGTCCAACAACGATTTTTAGACCATTTCTCATTTACACGCAGTATACGTCACGCCCGTCTCCCGAAGGAGTTTTTATATTTGTCGGACTAAACAACGCAAAAATAAACTCGTATTTCTTCTGTGATGTAACGTTTCCAAGAATGCTCATCACAAGTGAATGTTCAAGTCTATCAGCACCATAACTAGCTACGATTCGTTGAAAACACAGACGAGCACCAAGTGTGATAATATAACAGCCAATCACAGCACGTGCTAGACATTCTGGTAAATTTTGTCTAGTTTTACAAAAAAAACAATTATGTAACAGTTGTCCATTTCCGAGCGGTACTTCACTCATTTTGTGGTACGCAGCAATGTGCTGCTCATTCGGACACACATAAAAATCTGGCACATATCGTCGAAAATGTAATATTTCCACATTCTACAGTCACGGGCTCGATTCCATAGAACATTAATTTCTGCGTGCAAATGCCTTCAAGTCACGAGCGTTCACGAGAATCCAAGAAAACCAAACCCTAAGAAACCAAACCGTATTTACTAATGTACTATCATCAACCGTGATACTTAGACAGTTAAAAATTTCGCGGGTGACGTTTTTCTTTTGCCGCTATAAGAATAAAATAAATAAGAGCTCCTATACAAACGTATCTATTTACCCGAGGTAATGGCATCAGGTTTTTAATCTAATATATAAAATTCTCGTGTCACAGTTTTCGTTGCCATACTCCTCCGAAACGGCTTTTCCGATTGTTACAAAATTTTATATGCGTATTCAGTAGGTCTGAGAATCGGCTACTATCTATTTTTTATGGATCTACCAGTTGTATTTCTCCCAATACACGGGTTACAAAGGCAACTTATTATGGCAAAACAAATGTTTGCCGGGACAGCTAGTTATATTATATTCACCTTATGGATGACCTCGATTGACACCTACAGGGGTGGCAGGTGGCCCAAAATAGAGAGGGATTACGAACTTAGGAGGAGCCTTTGCCCTTAAGTGGGAAAAAAGCAGACTATATAAAAAAAATACTTTACACTAATAACAAAATTAAAATAAAACAAATATTTTTGTAGGACATAATGTGTTAGTACAGACGTGATTTTTTTCCGCTTAGACATAGATCCTTTTATTTTATGTATTAGCGGTGGGAAATCCGTTATGGATACCCCCAGCGTAGTGGGAACAACGGCGGGGTTATGTGGGACATAGATGTCGCACCCACTAAAACCCCATGGTGACCACTCCCGCATTATTGCCGTTTATAGAATGACCCTACGTACACGAGTCCGAAATATATCTGCATAATTCAGTAGAATAATGATATAATTCTACACCATACATTTGAAACATAAGCTTTACAAAAATTGAATTTTAGACACTCCAAATAAGATCCAAAATTCGTTACCTCACCCCAATAAGTCCTATGGGGGTTGATGTTACCTTTGGAGAAGTGCTGAGGATGACTGTCTGCTGACGTCTAGCATATCGTCCACACCTTTGTCTTCCAAATATTTCTGCGCAGCAAAACCCTTCCAGTTACCCGACTCTGAAACATTTATTGCAACAGGTACCGTATCCATCCGATCAATCATACAACGAATATTTATCGTATTCTGGGTTCGGATATCATCATTAGTAGTGTAGTATTGGGCACTCTATCACACCTCCAGGTGTGATAGAGTGCCCAATACTACGATATGGGTTCTGTTTATCCGCTTCGACCTAACGTTTTTATAATAAAGCACATTAGCGACCGACTACTGCTTTTAAACTTTATTGTTTAATCAACGTACAACTAACTAAAGATACGTAATTCTACAAGATTATGAAACTTACCTCATTGGAACTCGTAAAAGACAGGTCACGTTATCACATTACGAAGTTGCACAGTATGAATCAGTCCACAAATGAATTTACATACTTCCAAACTATTTCATAGACATCTAAACACTTTGATTATTTGGTTAGGCTGGTTGCCTCAACTTTCATTAGTAATTTGTTATAGGTACCTAACCACAGTTGTTAGTTAAGCCGATTGCCTCGATGTTCGTAAAACTTGCAGGATACCTAACCATTGAATGGTTAAGCCGTTTGCCTCGGTACCATGAAGTATTACGATCATCTAACTAATGTGATTAAGCCGATTGCCTCGGTACACAACAAACATTTTACGATAGTTTAACCAATAAATCTAGTTTTCGATGATCTAATAAAATAAAATATGTTTGTACGTAAAATTTAAGCAATACTTTTACACGTCTTTTCTAGACAAAATCAATGCAAGAATGAATCACATAGGTCGACATCGGTGACTCAGTCACCCATGCATTCCAGGATGTTCTGCTTACGCTCTTTGTTTTGTACAACTATTTTAAACTTGGACAATACAACATTTTAGTGTACCTAATGAAAATCTATTGATAATTAAATCACTTTTAGTAAACTAGAATTATCAAATAATGTAGCATTATTATTCACATATTTCACGAAGAAAAAGTTTCAACCTAATGTTATGTATTTCGTTAAGAACAGTAAACATATAATCATGAACATTGATACATACATATTTTAAAACTGTTTTTTTAAAATTACTTCAAACATGAAAGACACGTACGATCATCC
Organism: Conopomorpha cramerella; assembly: GCA_012932125.1. NCBI lineage: Eukaryota > Metazoa > Arthropoda > Insecta > Lepidoptera > Gracillariidae > Conopomorpha > Conopomorpha cramerella. The sequence goes on along the minus strand of SJJU01071068.1, from coordinate 15,132 downwards.
ATATGATAATTATTTAATTTGCTTAGCAACGGGTGATCGGAGGTAAGGAGAGCAAACCGTCTCCACCATACCTTATTGGTAGCGCTCGGTGCAGCTTACAGTCTGACTCAGTGAAATATTATACTTTCTTTGTTTACTCTATGTCACATGCCAAACACTGATTATGTTAACTTCGATATCTTCAAGTATGTAGGTACTATCTTACAACCTGAATAATGGTAATTTGTAGTTAAATTTATCGCTACTTATCATATTTATTAATTAATAATATATAACATTGAGGTCTTTTTCATCTGTGTCGTGTCTTCTAGGTATTTAGCACTATTCTAATAATAACGATCAAGGGCACCCTTGATCATTATCCTGATAAGTGTTGTCGACTTATCTCTATCCCACCTTCCGTGGTGAGGGTCTCACTGCGTTCGCCCTCACACCTCCAGGTGTGATAGAGTGCCCAATACTACGATATGGGTTGTGTTTATCCGCTTCAACCTAACGTTATAATAGTAAAGCACATTCACGACTGACTACTGGTCTTAAACTTTATTGTTTAAGCAACGTACAACTAACTAAAGATACGTAATTCACCTCACATTAACTTACTTCATTGGAACTCTTTTAAAACAGGTCAGGTTATCACATTACGAAGTGGCACATTATGAATCTGTAGTCCTCCCCTAAATCACATCCATCACCTAAATTCCATTCATTTCGATTACGGTATTCGAAGTGAATGCTTAAAAAAACATTCCAGTACCGATGATGAATATCGATAAGTTTGGACATCATGTTCACAAGAGGCTTAAGCCAACGCTTGATAATTTAGGCCTTCACAGGACAATCGATGGTAACATAGATTTCAAAAATATTCAACTGAAAGGTGTGCAATCGCCATCAGATTTCAATGATGTTGCAAATAAACAGTATGTAGATGAGTGCCAAGAAACACTTTTTACAACCGTTAACCAACGTCAAAACGAGTTGAAACGTTATATTGAATTATGTGAAGATAGGATTCTTCATAATACTAAGCAGAACAATGAAGAGATATACAGTCGTTTAAACGAAATGGCGGAAGCTGTGAATCGTTTCAACCAATTGCATGAAGCAAATAAAATGAAAGAATTATTAGATAGAATTGATAGAGTTCCCGACATAGACAATACAATCGACTAACGAGGTAAGACTATAAGTACTAAAGTCTTAATAATTTCATAATCATTTGTCTGACTCATATCACAGATTAAGGATTTATGTTTAAATATGAAATTCATAAAACAAAGTGATAGTTTAAAATTGGATAAACTGTGTGTAGAATACAATAAACCTACCCATCGGCATGGGACACTATTGCCATCAACAGTTCGCTGCATAGTATGCGGCCCTTCCAACTGCGGTAAAACAAATTTAATGGTGGGACTTTTACTCCATAAAAATGGTTTAAGTTATGAAAATGTTTATATTTACTCTAAAACTTTGTATCAACCGAAATATTTATATTTGGAGAAAATATTTGATAAAGTACCTCAAGTAAGATTTTATAAATTCCAAGACAGTGATGATGTAATAGATCCACAGGATGCGAAACCGAACTCAATAATAATTTTTGATGACGTAGCGTGTGAAAACCAGAACAACATCAGATTTTATTTTGCAATGGGGAGACATAAAGATGTGGATTCTTTTTATTTAAATGAAACTTACTCTAAAATTCCTAAGCAATTAATAAGAGATAATGCTAATCTAATAATATTGTTCAAACAAGATGACATCAATTTGAAACATGTGTATGATGAACATGTCAATGTGGATATGCCATGGAGTGTTTTCAAGGAAATGTGTTGTAAAGTTTGGTTGGAACCGTATGATTATGTAGTAATTAACAAAGACTGTAAAAAAAACGAAGGGGCTTATAGGAATAAATTTGATACTTTCATAGTTTTTGATTAATTCTAGCGAGGTATATTTTACTTAAATAATTGAGCATTTGTTTTAATGACTCTGTTATTTTTAAACCTTTGTTGTGAAAAGATCACATATAAAATGGAACGGAATTTGAAAAAACAAATTTTAAAATCTTCTGAAATAGTTAAGATGAAGATAAAAAAACTGAAAAATATGAACAATGAAAGTGAATCTATATTGCAAACTGTTTTGAAACCAATCACAGAGCCTTTAAACGAACTTGTGAAGCAAAACATTAAAACTTCGAACACTGAGTTAGAAGAGGAGAACAAAAGCAAAGAAGAGATAGAGGTAATAAATAAAGCCTTAAAATGTAATCAATCTGTACAAGATGACAGTGACCTTGATATTGATGTTAGTGATACTTCATTTGCATCGTTGAACTCTAATCCTCAACTAGAATCTTCGCCATCACCTGCATATAAAAATTTTGATATTCCTTTTGGTATAAGATCAGTAAATGGAAACTATTACATGGGTGCAAAGCCTGTTATAACAAATAACGCAACGATAACGATTGGTAACAAGAGATATAAAAATACAACGGGGTTAAATGAACTCTTATTTAATAAGAATCCTGATTTGGACGTGATAACTAATGACGACATGGTAAACTACAAGCAAATGTTAATAGATACCAATGCCCATCGAAGAGATTATGATTCGAAGAAACCACTTAAAAGTAACAAAGGTAGCAAATATATTAATATTATACGACCACTATTTAGTCAGATAAAAGACCAAAACAATGAGAAGTTGACAACTGGAAAAGGGTTTCCGACGTTGAAAATGGTTAATCGGAATACTGATTATATCTATTGGGATGACCCAAACGAATTAGTGGATAGATTGAAACGCTTGTTTACTGTGTTTAAAAAAATAGAGCTAGAATTTAACCTCTTGGCGTATATGTTAATTCTTATCATTAATAGTAATATAATCAGACGATTTTGCTTTTTGTATGTACCTAAAAGCGAAAGAGGAGATTTTATAAATAGCCGAAAACGTTACGATTTAGCAGTCCTTCACTACACACGCAGATACAAATGTTGTTGCGACGAATTTAGGACCCGGTGGTTGAGGAAAAAGTTAATTTTAGTAAGAGATTTAAGTTTCAGAAATGTTGGATATTTTATTACAATGGCTAACAAGCGTACAAGCATTAAGCACAACAGTCCTATAAAGTCCCTTTGAACCGATATATTTATAATCCGCTTAGTCAGTAGTTGAACTCCTTTCTATTCTTGTTTTATTCGATAGATATAAAGATATAAAGATATCTATCGAATAAAACAAGAATAGAAAGGAGATTCAACTACTGACTAAGCGGATTATAAATATATCGGTTCAAAGGGACTTTATAGGACTGTTGTGCTTAATGCTTGTACGCTTGTTAGCCATTGTAATAAAATATCCAACATTTCTGAAACTTAAATCTCTTACTAAAATTAACTTTTTCCTCAACCACCGGGTCCTAAATTCGTCGCAACAACATTTGTAACAAGAATAGAAAGGAGTTCAACTACTGACTAAGCGGATTATAAATATATCGGTTCAAAGGGACTGGACCACAGACGCTCAATTTTCATATCAATTCTTTAATTGATATGAAAATTGAGCGTCTGTGGTCCAGTTGGTCGGATACTTGACTTGTAACCGGAAGGTCGCGGGTTCGAGTCCGGCTACTGGACGTGTACCAATGGGACTCTTTTTCAGAGCCGTATGTACGCAACGCAACGCTCGTACGGTGAAGGAAAACATCGTGATGAAACCCGTACACCACAAGGTGTGTGAACCCTATAACGGCGATGGGCTCACCCCCTGTCACGTTGGTTTAAATACGCTTGGTGAACCGTGGGCATTTGCTTACTAAGCAAGTGCCTCTGCCTACCCCGCTTTGGGATTAAAAGACGTGAAGTGTATTTATTTTTATTATTTATTTTTTAATTCAAAATAGCTAAGCGAGATTTTGTCCATGTCGCATATATGTATAATTAACTAGCTGATCCGGCGAACTTTGTTCCGCCAGCTAAATTTTTTTTATTAATAGTTTTAAATTGTCTGAAACACGTTTTATTAAAAGCTAGCTTAACTTGTGTATATGGTACAATTATTGCTTTGTTGGCAAGAGAGATCAAGGGGAGAATCAGTTATAAAAAATCAGGTCACAGTTGTAGGTACAATTTCTTCATACCTACGGAACACTTATAGCAGAACACTATATTCAGTGATTTATTTTGTTCTGCGAAAACGTGCAGATTGTGTGGATGTGGCTATGAAACACGTAACCACATGAACAACATGGCGTAGCCAAGTGAAATCCAGCTTTTAACGTTTGAATGAATCTGAATTTAACATAATTCATTAATTTAATTTTATTTAAAGCGACTTGCAATGGAAACTGTAGACATTTAAATTGAAAAGATAAATTGTGTGATATAATAGGAATACGTGCTATAGACACCTTTTCTCCCTTAGCTTCTCCTGTCAAAATAGTACACGTCACTATGTGCCAATTCCTTAATCTGGTACCATTGCATTGCATCTATCATCGAATCTTAGTGCGCCTGGATACGTAAGTTACGTAACTAAGTAGTTAATTACTTTGTCGACGCTGAACTGAAGTTAAACTTAAACTAAATATAAACGAAGAAAGACGATAATATAGGGATCGATTTTTTGGAGATCGATCGTTTTACCATACGCCATCGCATCGCATATTAGGCAGATCGCATAAGAAAATCGTATTCTGTACACATACTTTCTGAAGTCTATGAAATGTAATGGTTGATTTACTATCAGTTTGGTCGGCGACAATTAATTTTATAACGTACTAGCTTTTGCCCGCGACTTCGTCCGCGTGGCGAGACTTTTATAAAGAGAGATCTTTGTCTATGTTGTAGAAAAGTTTTAAAAAATCTTATTTTTTTAAATGAACATTTTTAATTTTAATTTATTTTCACGTGGTCACTGTACTGTGGTCTAGTTGGTGTCGGATACTTGACTTGCAATTGTGAGGTCTCGGGTTCGAGTACGGCTACTGGACGGAACTTTCACGGTTCATAAGATACAGCCTCATCTGTTAAAACGTGCATAAAATTATAATTTTTGTATGGAAGCCCCCTTATCTATCATAATTTTATTTTGAGGATTTGTTGTTGTAGCGGAGACAGAAAAACATCACCTATCACAATTTCAACAGCCTACCTATTAGTGTTGATGAGATAAAGCCTTGTTACAGACGGACAGATAGACAGCGAAGTTTCAATAATAGGGTCCAGTTTTTACCCTTTGGGTACGGAATCCTAAAAAGAGTAGCATGGACGGCTCGGTTGCTGGTGCCATCGGAATAAGAGCTACACAGAAAATTAAATGTATTTAGGAAACATATTAAATGTTCCTTATAAAAAGCTTCTGGTCGTTCTGGAGGGTTGCAAGAATGACCAGACTGGATGGCGAACTTACGCGGAGCACGCCCCGCGCCACATCATATAAGAGCCCTTTGAAAAATTTCAGCCTTCTAGGTTCTCAATTGTTTGGACTGGGTGATGATGAGTCAGTGATGAATGATTATGAATATAGAAAATGTACGTCTCTGTTGCTTCACGTTCAGGACATAAGTAGGCAAACAAATCATGCGCAAAGACAGCGCAATTTTAAATAGAATTCACGTATTTCAGTATTTTGTATCCATGTGTGTCGAAGATGTCGAATAATGAATGTTTCCTTAAAAAAATTACGTTTTTTCTCGGAGAAAATACAATAAAAAACTACATAACAATTACTCTGAATCTGGCTCTGAAATTAATGAAAATGTAATTTACGTATTTCAGTATTTTGTATCCATGTGTGTCAAATTCCCATGAAGCTGTACATTTATTAAGCTAAGATATATTAAAAAAAAAATAAGCCTTTAACTCGCGGTATTTTTATGTCTATACCAATGCATACCCACTATTCCCGTTACCATTGGAATTTTGGAAAATCAAGATATGACTGAATTTTGCATTATCGCGTTGCAAGAAAGTTTTCCGTTCATGAAGGTACCTGCATGGCTAATTTCAATAATTTATCTTACGTGGTTTATTTTTTTCATTCAGAAGTTTTCTCCCGCAACTACCGTTCCCGTGGGAATTTTCCAATATCGTGTTGAAACTAAGTTTACGTTTACTAAGGTATCTGCATTCCAAATTTCAACCGTACAATTTGAGCGGTTTAGGTTAGCGGTTCATTCAAAAGGATTTCACTATGATAGGTATTCTCGTTCCCGTGGCAATTTCGGGAATACCTTCCATAGTGCACCCCTACGATATCTAAACTACGTCCTTTTCAAATGTTGTTTTAATGCCTTTGGCAACGTTTGGCCGTTTGGGCTATGAGTTAATATCAATCAGTGTCTCCCTTTAAAAAAATTGAGAATGTACGTCCTTGTACCTCCATAGATAGGTATGTACATAATAACAATCCACGCACAAAGACATCACAATACGATTCACGCATTTCAGTATTTTACTCGGTGTGTGTTGATTGTAAATACTAATTTATGTTTTAATAAATAAATTTAAAAGGTTTTCTTTTTTAAAAATACGTTTCATTCAAAAATGTTTCTGTCTCTAGCGCTTGTGCAGTATTTTTTCATGAAAAAGATGTGTCCAATTACCATGAAGTTAAGTTTTCTAAGAAACCCATATACTAAAAAAAATCAAGCCTCATACTCGCGGTATTTGTTTTTCTATACAAAAGTCTTCCCGTTATTCCCGTTCCCATAGGAATTTTGGAAAATTCAGACATTCAGTCAGCCTAACTTTGCATTCAGTAAGATATGTTTGTTAAATTTCAGGCAATTTACGCGGTTTAGATTTTTTCGTTCAATATTTATCCTATCAACTCCCGTTCCCGTAGGAGTTTTTCGAAATACAGCCATAACTAAACTTTATATTTCCTAAGGCATGTGCATGTTAGATTTAAAACTTCAAATTTACGCGATTTCTCATATAAAAGTTTTCCGCCAACTCCCATTCCCGTGGGAATTTTGCAATATCACGTTGCATGTAAGCTATACGTTCATTAAGATACCTGCGTACCCAATTTTAATCATCTGTCTTACGCGGTTTATTTTTTTTCATACAAAAGTTTTTCCCGATAACTCCCGTTCCCATGGGAATATTCCAATAGCCTGTTGCACCCAAGCTTTAAGTGTTCTAAGGTACCTGCGTCCCAAATTTCAAGCGTCTACCTTGAGCGGTTTAGATTTTTCATACAAAAGTTTTATCCCGTCAACTCCCGTTCCCGTAGGAATTTCTCAAAATACAGCCATACCTACCTTTATATTTCCTAAGGTATGTGCAATGTTACATTTCAAACGTCAAATATATGCAATTTCTCATATAACAATTTGCCGCCAACTCCTATTCCCGTGGGAATTTTGCAATATCGTGTTCCAAGTAAGCTATGCGTTAAGTAAGGTACCTGCGTACCCAATTTCAATCATCTGTCTTACGCGGTTTATTTTTTTCATACAAAAATTTTTTCCCGATAACTCCCGTTCCCATGGGAATATTCCAATAGCCTGTTGCACCTAAGCTTTAAGTGTACTAAGGTACCTGCATCCCAAATTTCAAGCGTCTACCTTGAGCGGTTTAGATTTTGCATACAAACGTTTTATCCCGTTAATTCCCGTTCCCGTGGGATTTTCGGGAATTTCTTCCTTAGTGCACCCCTACAAAACCTAAGCTACGTCTGTTCCAAATATCAAGTCCCTATGTTTAGCCGTTTGGGCTGTGCGTTGATATGTCAGTCAATCAGTCAGTCAGTCAGTCATTCAGTCAGCTTTTCCTTTTATATATTTAGATTATTTTTACCTCAAGCAAGTGCCTCTGCTTGTGCTTACCCCGCTTTGGGACTAAAAGGCGTGAAGTGTACCTGTATTTGGTACTTATGTAAATCGGATAAAATATTTGTCAAATAATAACGGTAAAACGATAATTGTATGCTTAAACTAAAACCTAACCTAATAAGAATATTTATGTAAATAATTATCACCTATTGTATTATAATTATACACACCAAACCTAAACATTAGTGTTAATAATTGTGAAATAATTAGAAACAAATAATGATATAGTATTTAAAAAGTATTATTACACGACGATATTATACCACAAAAACAAATAACGCTGCATACAACAGTTCCGAAACCTCTCCGCTCCGCCACGCCTCTCCTTGCAGCGTCATGTTTTGCACATCACACGGTGCGGGAGAATTGTATATCGGTGTTATTTTAAAATTGTAAAATCTTCTAAGATGTTCATTGAAATTAAGTGATGCCAAAGACAATTTTGTTCACAATTAAATACTCTTAATCAATAACACATTTATTTGGATAAAATTTTATATTATTACGTTGATACAACTCTTATAAATAATGCATTAATTTTGACCAAATTTGATTACCATAAAAATGGTTCTAGTGAGTTAATCTTAAAAGATAGACATATACTATTGCGGAAATTTTTTTAGATCATTTTAAGAGGAATAATTCTTTTATACATATATTTTTGGTATCTTGAACCGTTTTCGCAGCGCACGCAACGGAAGCCCTCAAGGAAGAAAAATTTTCCCCGTTTTTTTTTCACATTTTCCATTATTTATTCGCTCCTAATAGTTGCAGCGTGATGTTATGTAACCTATAACCTTCCTCTATAAATGGTCTATTCAACACAAAAAAATCTTACAATTCGAACCAGTTGTTCTTGAGATTAGCGCGTACAAACAAACAAACAAACTCCTCAGCTTTATAATATTAGTATAGATTAATTACAAACCAAATTATTATATTGACTAACCTAATTCGACGTAAGTATATTTCAAACTTTTCTGCTACACACACTCCTAGATATCTCTCTGTTTTCTAAAACGCCACGCGGTCTAAGTCGCGGGCAAAAGCTAGTACTTGTTGTCTAAAGTCTCATTGATGTAGACAATACAATAGATGGTTACATGTAAACAATACAATTAACCAGTGTTCTCTATTTTCCCGCTTTTTTGCATTACAAAACTTTCGAAGTCGTATATCGGACGGTTCAACTTTCTTATGAAATTATCTTTTACCAATATCACTATAATCTTGTATAAAAACTGATTTTATTTAAGAGTGACCCAAGTTGGGTGATGATCGGACCAATGTTTGATTAATAGATGGTATTATTCTACTGTGATTGCTAGAGACTAACATGATTGCTTAAAAATAGGTATTATTTTGGAATATACACAAACGTAAATATATAAAATAATAAGACGAACACAACAATTATTATTATTTATTATTATTACGAGTGTAATGCCATAGTAACCAGTGTGTAAACCAATATTCTGTATATCCGTAAAAGAAATCTTCCACTGATACAAATGTGTTCTGTCATAAAAACTAGCGAGTCCGATCTCTATCTGCACATGTGTTGAAAGGGTTCCGAACCAACCGCATTTTAATTGAAAAAGCAATCACGTATGACAACCCCGTTCGTACGTAGCACCAAAACTTTCAATTGCGAAACCAATTCCGTGGCGAGGCGCTGATACTGTGTGATACCACTCAGGGTTATTTCAGTTCACCTGTATGATAGATAGCGCTGTTATAAACTTTAATTCGAACAATGCCGTATCACCGTGACTGTAACATTGGTATATCAACACTGCTTATTATGGCTTATATATCAATGTCGGTCAAGCCAACACTTATGGGCCATAAGTGTTGGATTAATCGACAATCTAAACAATTTTTACTTGACTTGTAACCGGGAGGTCGCGGGTTCGAGTCCGCCTACGGGACGTGTACCAATGGGACTCTTTTTCAGAGCCTATGTACGCAACGCAACGATCGTACGGTGAAGGATAACATCGTGATGAAACCCGCACACCACAAGGTGTGTGAACCCTATAACGGCGATGGGCTCACCCCCTGTCACGTTGGGTTAAATACGCTTGGTGAGCCGTGGGCATTTGCTTATTAAGCAAGTGCCTCTGCCTACCCCGCTTTGGGATTTAAAAGGCGTGAAGTGTATTTATTTTTATTTAAACAACTTTTACTATTGCGACAACAATACGGGATACTGAAAATTTTTTTTTCATCTCCATACACAATTGACATTGTTTTGCGTCTGTATTGTATGGTAATGGAAAAAAAATATTTCACATTTCCCGGCATTATCGCCACAGTAAAAGCTGAGTGTATTCACTTCACTTCACACAGACCGAACAACGTTTCTAAGACCATTGCTCGGGGTCCTTTTACAAGCAGTATGCTACATACTACGGTCCGTGAACCGAACCCAATTACGTTGGTAAAATCCCTGGGATTTCAGTACCTACGAATGTGTATATACGGACACATCGTGTGGTATCAAGTTAACACAAACCATGTTTATTAAGGGACCTTATATGTAGGTGAAGCTTAAAGCTAAACAAAAATATTGTAATTCATAAGTCAATGGTTCAATTGTGGCAATTTTATTTTCTATAGCAAATTTATTTCCATCTCTAAATGACAAAATAAGTACAATCTTTATAATGCGTTATACCCACCAGCATTAAAAGTAGGGTTTATCATTTTGTATGAGAATGTTTCTGATCTCAACAATGTTACTCTCATCTTTACATTTTGTCTTAACGAACAACACATTTACAGCTATTTGTAAATGCAATATTTGATCAGATATGCCTAAAATATCATTTCATTTCAGATTCTGCGATCGGGTTTGGATCGGATATAGAGCTGAAATATGATCGAAAAATGCTTTGTACTTTTTCAATCGAAAAAATAATAATATAGAAAACGTATGGGGAAAGCAGAAAACAAAATTGATAGTTTGTCAGATGTAGAGCAACGCCTACTTACAAGAATAATTCCATTTCTAAAAATTATTAATTGATGGACATATTGATAGAGATCAATCTGAGGAAGGGTTCCCGAATTTGGAAAATACTCGATTAACTTTCTTTTTCCGTTGCTACTGTACGTCAAAATATATCTGGCAATATTGGCTATTCGATTCTCGTGCTAGGGGGCCAAAAGGTTGTAAAGCGTCATCTGGTGGTACAGGATGCTGCATGCGCTTTGTAAACATACATGAATTATTCGTAATGCTACGTCGTAATTTCAAGATAAATAAAGGTAATAAAAATGCACTTGTGGTGTAGTATACACATATTAGAGGTATATAGTGTAGCATAAGCATATTTAGTATGTTAGTTATTATTCAATAAACCTTTAGCCGAACTAAGCTGAACCTCCGTCTTTTACTCACGCCTAGCGCCACACATCACATGGCGACCCCGCCAGTGGTGGGCCTGTCTAACAGGAATCACAGTGGTGGGAAAGTGGGTGGGAATATCCCGGATGCCAGTGGGCCTGGCACGCGGCGGTGCCTGCTGGCAGGCACGGAACTATTGTTTTGATTTTTAAACGAAATTCAAGTGAAAGAACATTGAAAAGTTAGTGAAATGGGATAAACTGTGAAAAATACACTTTTAAAATATTTCTTACGAACATTTAATAATAAGGTTAATGACTAAAAAAAAATTTAAAAAATGAAAACAAAAATAGAGTTGAAATAAAAGTAAGTGGATAAGGAAGAGCTACTAAGCTGAGCCAAGCTGCCAAGGTGCATGACCGGAGAATTGGCAAGGTGGGAATGCAAATATGTAAATGACAACAATGTATAACTATTGTGTTTATAGTTCGATTTATAATTCGACGAACGATCTGACACATGGAAATGTCACTTTGCAAAATAATGTTGCTAGTTTTTTATCTATAGGGATTGACTTTCATGATCGAATAAATGAACAGATAAAATTCATAAAATTAATGAATAAGAAAGTAATAAAAGAGTAGGTATCGTTGGGCTGATGATGATGATGATGATTCAAAAATATTTAATTTTCACACAAAAATGGATTCAATGTACGGAATTGAACGAATGTTTGCGATTTTTTTTGCACATCACTATTTTTCTTATTACAAAAAAGAGGCACACTTGAAGTGTCAGATCGTTCGTCGAATTATAAAACGAACTATAGTAATATGTTAAGCGGGCAGTCTGGATTATCATATTTAGTTTATATTCGACGTCTAGAACTTTTAAATTTTTTACAATATCTTACTAATATTATAAATGGGAAAGTGAGTTTGTTTGTTTGTTTGATCCGCTTTCACGCCGTAACTACTGAACCGATTGCTTTGAAATTTTGCAGACGTATAGTTAGAAGTCCGATTTAAATAATAGGGTACTTTTTATCCCGAAAAAAAAATGATGTTTTCGAGGGAAAACAAAAATATTCCTTTATACCGCAATATAACTAAGTCCACGCGGGCGAAGCCGCGGGCGGAAAGATACTATATCTTACGTCAATAGCAAAGTTTTACTATTCTTATTGACTTATTCGATAAGATGTACGTATATATTAATTCCTTGAAGTAATTATTCATATGGTACGAATTAGTTTTAATTACCTTTTTTTTGACGGGCGAGAATCCCTTCGGATTTCCCGTCGTCTGCGGGGGAGTCGACGAGGGTATGTATGAGTCCACTAAAAACCCCCTGGTGACCCGGTGGTCTACGCGTGAAAGAGCCGGTGCCCCCGAAACATCCTGAAGAGTACGACATCCAGTGGTGCACCGGCCGCGCAGGGCCCGCTGTAGGATGTTAAGCGGGCCCTCTACCCCGCGGGGAGGAATTTGTGGTCCTCCCCGCTCACATCTCGACGTGAGGCGACGATTCCGAAGTCACGTGGCACCGTCGCCCTCGGTGGGGGTCGGTTGAACGCGCGGAGGCCCCCGCTGTGCGCGCGACCGACCCTCGGGCCCTTTTAGCCGCCTCATACTCGTACGACAGGCAATGGAGAACCGCATTATTTTTTTACCTGCTATTTAATTACCTGCATTTCACGATGAATAAGTGCTTATTCCACCGAAATGTTTTATGTCAAGTTTTGGGTACACTTCAATATTAAATATTTCATTTGCCCTATTGTGTTCCCCATAACAAGAACGGGCTTGTGGAACCTGATAGGGCCCTAATGCCAGTAGTATTAACTGGTTGGCTGTGTGCAATGCACGTAATATTGCTATGTTTTAGTTTTAAGGTACTTTTCCTACTTGTGATGATTATATCGTCAATACACATTTCGTCACCTGCCTGAATATTTTAATCAATTCGTCTCATCATCTTGATCCGTTTATAGTAATGAGTAACTAATGTTTTAGTAATAGGCACCTACTAAAAATTCCAGATACTAGATTTTAGGTTACCTAGATTGAATACTCAAATCGATTATTAACCATCCCGCTAAGATAGTAGAAGTTCAGGCAAAGAAGATGTAAGATGCCTCCTTAATCTGTGTGGCTACATCACAAGTGATGCATCTCATGATGATGTTTCAAATCTTTGGCTGTAGGAAAAATATCCCGGCTGGACATCTGCTGCAGCTGTACAGCTTCTTGATGTTACCAGTTCGAGCAGCAAATTGCCTATAAAATGGCATTTTCCCACTGGCGTTTTGATTTTTTAAGCTAGATTTGCTGCCGATTTCACGCAAATAGATAACAGCGGTTGAAAATGAAGGCATTCATTGAACCTCATTTAATAAATATTCTATCTAATTTGATAATAACCTTTTGGATGAAGTTTTTAAAAAAACTTAGTAGAAGAAGAAGAAAAACTGAGCCAAAAACTTATGACTTGATTAAAACTCCATAAACTTCTATAAATCTTTGTCAAACGGAGCTCCCGTGTTCATTTAAACATGTCACGTAGACACTTGACCAGGAACGAATGTTAAGAGCGAGACAACAAGTTCATTCATATCAAGGTGGCACAATTATGGTTTGGGCAGGAATTCGTCTGTCTTGGCGGTAGAACGGACCTTGTTTGGATACAAAGCAATATCTATATATATATATAAAAAGCTTTAAAATACCGCGATAAGGTGCGCGAGCCGAGGCGAGCCTGTAATCTTGCCCCACAGACGGCAAATTTCTAGCTAATGCACGACAATGCCAATCCACATACGGCGCGTATCGTTACAAATCTAACCTTTAGACTGGCTTGAGCAGGCCCCTGATTTACTCTGATTCAATGGAGCATGCCTAGGATATGCTTCAGAAAAGAGCTCTCCAGAATTTCCCTGAAGATATTATGCATGAAAACCAGCTTTTCTTGCATCTTCATAATAAAGACTGGGGACAGTATTCCAGGTCAGGATCCCTTGTTTGGAGTATCCAGAACCGCTCCAGATGTGTCAGGAATGACTTAGGTGCCACTCCACAGTTTTTTTTTTTTTGTAAATGTTTTCTTCAGGTTTTTTTAAACGCAATGAACAAGCATTTGACCACTATCCTATCTAACATAAAGCAGCGATGTGGTCGACGATGGAACACACTTGAAAACCTTCAGATTGTACTGCGCAGGAAACACAGACTCCGGGAAGTCATTCCGCATCCTGGCGGTTCGCACTATAAAAGTGGACGCAAACCGTTTGGTTCGCGTAAATGGTATAGCCACCTGGTATGGATAATGTTTTGCCGTTCTCCTGGTTGTCCTATTGTAAAAGCTCGATGGGGGAATTAGGTTATGCAACTCAACTCGCACACTCTCCGAAATGCACCCGATAGGAGACATAATATAGGCACTTACGTAACCTTACGGGGATGTTCTAGGTTTTGTAGTCGAGCATCAAACAACCTGTCATCACCTATGAGCCTTCTAGCACGCCTTTCTATTGCCTCCAGAGCCTCAAGCTGGTGTTTTGCTGATCCACCCCAAAGATAAAAGCAGTATTCCATACACGATCGAACTTATGCTTGGTACAATGTGAGCAACTGTTCCGGTGTGAAATACCGTCTCACCTTCGAGAGGATGCCCAGCTTCTGGACCGTAGGACTCCTCTATATAGAAGCCAAAGTTGAGGTTGGGAGTTAACGTCATACCTAAAAGCTCCAGCCGATTGTCTGTAGGCATACCTATATTGTTATTGTAAAATTGATTTCAGGTAATGTACAGCATTCTTATCCTCATAAGGTTTGGTTGATTATTGTTATTGAATTCGAATACAAAACATTTCTTTAAAGAAGCAGTTAACTAGATATGTGGACTAGATATGTTATGTAAG